>JAQGBT010001424.1:0-32278 GCA_034698585.1 Disparrhopalites patrizii | reverse complement strand
TCCTCTCTTTCTCTCTCTGTGTGTGTCTCTCTCTCTCCCTCTCTCTCTCCTCTCTTTCCCTCTGTGTGTCTCTCTCTCCCTCTCTGTGTGTCTCTCTCTTCCTCTCCCTCTCTTTCTCTTTGCTCTCTTCCTATTTCCTGCTTTTGCATCTATCCACGTCATTATTCTCCTCCTTTCTTTCGGATCTCCCTCTATCTCCTCCCAATGATGCTCTGGTTTTATATTTATTTTCTTTCCGCGTCGGTACAGTAAATGCCGGCTCGACCTTCAAATTGATCGGAGTGACGTACTATTTTCTATTCTCCTTCCACACATTCAAGACAGTTACTTCCATCCATCATTTCGCACTGGTCTAATTGTAGCTCACGTCATCATCCCATTAGTTATTGTTAGTGTCTTTCTTTATTTCTGTTTGCCCCTCATTACGCACTTTTCTGTAGATCAAGGTATATACTTTTCTTTTTCTTCTACGTCTCTCTCTTTTTCGCATTGATTTATCTCTACCTTTTTTCGGGCTTTATTTTTTTACACTCTCTTTTTGTCTACTTCTCTCCTGTTTTATTCTACTTCCTGCTCCCTTTTTCTCCCTTTGCTTTCTCCCTTTTTTCTCCTGATACATATTTCTATTTTTCACCCCGTTTTGTCACATCTCTCGCCGATTTCCTCTATCTTAGCTTTTTTTATATTTCATTTCTATCTCGCTGTTTTGTCTCTCTCTCTCTCGTTCCTTCTCTCTCTCTCTATCGTTTTTTTGTACTTCACTTCTCTGCCGCTTTTTTGTCTTCTGCTTCTCTCTAGCTTTTTTGTCGCAATTTTCTCTCTTTCATTTTTTTGTACTTCATTTCTCTCTCGCTTTTTTGTCTCCTTTTTCTCTCTTCCTTTTGGTACTTCATTTCTCTCTCGCTTTTTTGTCTCCTTTTCTCTCTCCCTTTTCGTACTTCATTTCTCTTTCGCTTTGTTGTCTCCTTTTTCTCTCTTCCTTGTGGTACTTCATTTCTCTCTCACTTTTGTGTATTTTATTTCTCTCTCGCTTTTTGTCTCCTTTATCTCGCTCGCTTTTCTCTCTCCTTTTGTCTTGCTTACTTTTCGCTCAATGTTTTCCCTCTCCTTTTTGTCTTGTCTATTTCTCTCCCTTTTTTTCTTGTCAATTTCCTTCCCGGTTTTCTCTCCCTTTTTCTTGTGGATTTCTCTCGCTATTGTTTCCTTCCCTTTTTTCTTGTCTATTTCTCTCTCGCCATAGCCTTGACAATTTTTCTGACCATATATCATACATTCATTTCCGATGAGTCAAAGTTTTTACCTTTCCGTCTGCCCCGCACATCCTGGCGTGCCGTTCATACGGAGTCACCCAAGATAAGGGAAATTTCTCTCTGCGCCTTTGTGTAATTAGACACAATTGACATTAGTGCCTCTCGGATAGCCTGTCCACACGTACATGTCACGTCCTAAATCGTTTCAGTACAGGGAGGAGGTCCTAAAAAAAATCAGTCAGTGTCACTGCAATGGCAATGGCCAACTCCGTCGTTAATCAGCCGTCCTATAATCTCTCAATGTTTATCATGATAATGCATCATAGGTCTTCTCGTACACACTTTGAAGTATGTTGTTGCTGTTAATGATCCTGTTTATATCCTCTTCACATTCATTGGAATCTATTGGTATGGTTTTCCAAAAAAATAAGCAGTGCTGTTATCACCTCACCATTTTTTATTGTTAGGATTATCACCATATACTCCAATATTTGATATGGTACTTGAGTTTGACCAAATATCCCCCCACTTTATATTGACTTTGTCCCATCAAAGTGTTATTTTCTTCTGTCAGCAAAGAAGGGAGCATTCCAAATCAAAATTCAGAAAAAAAGGGTGATAGGTTGGTACAAAGGGAGATCCTCCCATGTCGATGGCTTTGTTTATGGACCTTTTTTTGGTTCTAACGGACATGCCATGGGTTTCTCTTCCCATTTAAATTTTTACGTTGGGTAACGTCCAGGAGAGAGAAGTCCTGATTATACTGCTTTTTGACCCACGACATACACCCAATATAAAATTAATGATGTGAAAAAAATCCTTTACAATACATTGTAAAGCTCTCGTCTCTTTTGCGTGGAATTAATTGATTGTAAGTAGGAAGCGGACTGGATAAAACTCTCTGGAAGATTTTCACGCCAGTGCGTTTGTACTGGCTCATGGACGGATTTTCCTTATTGGAAACAACAAACTAGCATATATACATATATACGCAATGAGCCAGAAATTATTACGCAGAACGCATGTTTGGCATTACTGACATTTTTATTTATTAGAAAAAATTATTTTGAAATAGCCTGGCGCCTATAGGGGCCCAATTGCTATGTTTAACTTCCTAACATCGGCTATCCGGATTCTAATAGCTGCGCAAAAAAATTGTTTTGACCAGGCAGATGACTGTAAAAACTTTTCCTTATTGAAACTAAATTTATTTCATTTTTATTTCGAGAGACAGAGGCTGATGGTGAGTGTGGCAGCCTCTGAGAGTGATTTGTGATAAAATGAGTAGGACAAAAGTCATATAATTCACGCGGGATGGCAGTTGGACGAGGGTCAGGGCAATGCAGGACATTGGTACAGATTTTGGGTTTAACCGGTTGATTGTGGAATGTGTTAAGATTGACAACAAGGAATTCTTGGAAAGCCTCACACTCAAGGATGACGGTGTCAATAGGCCAATATTGGACACAGAGAAATCTGTATAATTTTTTTTACTAAAAACCATTACCTTAATCGCACAATTTTTCACGACTTTCGTTGACGCCAGCGATGTATCCAAAGGGCACACGGCATACTTGTGTGCAATAAAACGGAAGGAGAAAGTGAAAAATTGGACTGAGAGACATTGCCTGGGAAAGGAGAGAGTAAGCCGGCAAGTAGAAAGAGAAAGACAGAGAACGGAGGGAGAGAAAGCAAAAGATCGAAAACAACAGAAAGTTGAAAACAGAGAGAAATGCAGAAATAATACAGTAAAAGCGAGGAAAACACACAAGGAAAGAAAGCTGAAAAACCAAGAGAGAAAGGCAAAACGCCGAGTGAAAGGCGGAAAGCAGAGAAAGAAAGCCGGGAAACAGAGAGAAAGTCAGAAAGAAAAGACTGTAAGCGTGAAAAATCCGCCGGGAAATAAGCTAAATAGACAGAAAGGCAAAAGAAAAAACGCAGGGAAACACGAATAATGAGCATGGCAGGCAAAACGAGAAGCAAATAATTATAAAGGATGACGTCAATACAAGACGTCAACTTGAAGAAAAAGCAATCAGATAATAAATGCAAAAATAATGAGAGAGATTACAATGAGAAAAGACCTATACAAAAACAAACCACCAGAGAGAGAGAGAGAGAGAGAGAGAGAGAAATAACGGATAGAAAATCCAGCAGAAAAAGAAAACACAAATATCAGCGGAGAAAGATGCAAAAACAAGCAGAAAAGAGGCAAACCCAGTAGAAAAGAGACAAAAACAAACAAAAAAGACAGAAAAGCGAGGAGAAAAGAGAGAAAACCAGGAGAAAAGAGACAAAAACAAGCAGAAAAAGAGATGCAAATATAAGCAGAGAAAGAGGCAGAAAAAATAGGAAAGAGAAGCACAATCGAACAGAAAATAGAGGAAAAAATCAGCAGAAAAAAAAGGCAAAGATAAGTAGACAGAGAAAGAAACAAAGGACAGAAAGGGAGAAAATGGAGAAGAAATATGCAATGGAAATTAAAAGAAGAGCGTCATCAGAAAGGAAGAACGAAAAAGAGGATAAAAGAGCCTGTGAGGCATGCTTCGAAATAAAAATTGCAGCATAATCAAAATTTGTTTGCTTCTTACAACAAAACACCCAATTTGTAATAAACATTATTGAAATTACAAAAGGGCGAACTTTGAAGCCACAATAATTTGCCCATTATTCTCTGATTCGACAAGTCCAAATCCGATTAAATCTAGATTGGCTCCCCACTCTTGTTCATGTAAAGCTACGTGAGTGCTCTGCTGCTACACACAATCCAGATTGAATATATACCATTATTGATGCCTCTGCCTCCCCTATAATTTCAAGTGGCTTCTCTTTATGAGGGACAACAAACGACCAAAAAACATGTTTTTTCAATGTGCTGAAATCAGGTGTAACTCTGTTTTTTGTGTCATGGATGCATTTCACAGCTTCACCATCAATGGCGTGTTGAATACCTTGAACCTGTCCATTTTTTTCCTCTCTTCTTTTCTATTGATAATATTTTTAATAGCATTATGTAATTATGTGTACTAGAACATTCCGCCGTCATTGAGGAACCGCGACCTCATATTTGTATGCAGATACACACATTTATATGCGGAATTATCAGCTCCAAATGCTCCAATTATGTATTTTAGATGTATCCTGTATTCGCTGGACAGAGGAAGTGCTTATGTCATTGTATAAAATTCCTGTTTTAATTTTTTTTTGAAACTCGCATCTGACCATGCACTCTGCCCTGCATTTGGCAATGTGAAGAAATATGCATGAGACTAAGCAAAACTCTTATAAGTTATTACACTGACATTGCATATTGCGGTCGTGGGAATGATTGTGCATTTTTCTGGCATTTTTTGGTTTTGCTTGTCCTGATTGGATTACAATAGCGTCAATTTATTAGATTTTTCTCATTAAATAATTTTTTTTATGCTTTCTCGCTTCGCTGCTTTCTTCACTTTCTTCCTCTGCTTTCTCTCTTAGCAGCATTCTTTATTATTTTCCCCTGTTTTCTCCCTTCCCGGCTTTCTTTATTATTTTTCTCTGCGTTCTCTTTTCGCGGCTTTCTTCATGATTTTTCTCTGCTTTCTCCCATTACTTTCATCTAATTTTTTCCATAATTTCTTGGTGCGTTTTACCTAATTGCTTTTCCAGTATATTTCCGTGCCTCTACAACCTTATTGCTTTCTCTCTTTAATTTTCTGCTTCTTCCATTATTATTCATTATAATATTATATTGCTACAATATAACATGATAATGATGACGGTTACGGTAAGTAAATATACCAAAAAAAATTGCTCACTGCCTTCGGTACAAATTTGTAGTGCAATAATGCACATGTATATTACACAGTACATGATAAAGAATGTGTAACGTGAAATGACAAATAAACCTGTTACTTTTTGCGTATTTTTCCTGTTGTTTCACTGTAATTCTCGATTTTCCACTGTCTCCCGTTATTTCCCGCGGCTTTCTGCAATTTTTTCCCGTTCTCTTCCAATTTCTTTATGTAATTTGCGTCTAATCCTTGCCAATTTAGCTTTCTTCGTGTTGTCTCTCCATTGTTTATCCTCCCAAAACTTTCCTTCGTTCTTCGCCAAATTCTTCTATTACCATTTTCCTTGCAATTCCCGAACGTTATCTTTCTCTTGTCTCTTTCCAATTACTCTTTATCTATGCTTTCTCGCTAAGCCTTTTCCAATTTTTTTTATCCTTCTGCTGAAGCCTTGTTCTCCATAAGTCATTGAGATCTTCCTCAACCTCTCCAGTTTCCCATTCCAAAAAAACATTTAATCTTTTGTTGACCATCCTGCAAGAGAGATAAACCATAGGCAATGACATTCCGTCTGCATTTTTTCGGAGGTAAACGCAACAACAGGCATTGACCCAAATATTGGGCGTGGGAATAATTTTTTTTTGTTTACCATTTAACCATATTCCAAGAAGAAAAGGATTGAAACCCCTGAAATACCGGATAAATCTTTTTTTTGTCGACCAATCACTCTTATCATCCATCCAAATTCTGTTCTATCTCCCTCTCATTCTCTTTCTCTTCATTCCATTTGATAAAATTTGCAATTTCACCGAGGCGTCAAAAGGCCTATTGACGCAAGTAGTACCTAAATCGCAAAAAAAATATGGAAGTACTTAGCAAAACCATTATTTTTTTTACCAAATTGTATACATATTTAAATGTCTCGATAGTTTAAAATCACATGTCTATTACGATTGATTTTTTGTTTTTACCCTTTTGAACTATACAGGCAAAGGCAGTAAGTATTACATGGTGCCATAAAATCCCCATGCAAATACGTGATACATGTGCCATTCCATCCTCGTGCGCAGTGTACAATGGATAAATGGACGATTGTACAGGGATTTTTCCTATTGCTTGGTAATTGCTCATATTTAAAGCCCATAATATAGTAGTACTTGGGATGATATGAGCCTGGCTTAAATCCAACCACTCAAATAATAAATCCCTTGTATCCTTTTGTAACACCGTTGTAATCATTCGATCCCTATTGAAACAAATGTGATGGGCACAGGATTTCCCCGTGATTGTTTATGGGGACCATTACTAATGAAGGGGCGATATGCGGACATTAAATATTTTGTATTGTTACACATCAATAATGAATTGTGCACATGGGGACAAAGGAAAGTGGGTTGATAGCTTTTTAAACTGGAAAAGCACGTGTATATTGATGGACCCTAAGAGGGTCAACGCATTTGTCATATGTTTGCGTATTAAAAAAAAATGTTTTTTTTGTACACGAGTTCTAGTACAGAACGTCTGAAGGGTGACATGCTTCACGAGACGCTCCAGATTCTGATCCGGAATGGCAAATACCGTCAGTCCTTGAGAAAGGCATTCCAGTAGAAATTAAAGCAAGTGCTAAAAGGCTGCTTTTTTGACCAACTACATATTTGTCCTCATGCCGAAAGAGAATATAACCACGATAATTTGGTCGTTTCTAGTTAAATTTAATCTTGTAAAAGGCAATTAGTAATTTTTTCATTATTGATTTTAGGTGGGAGTATTGTTTAATCATTTTTTAAATTAGGTCGAAATGTAGTTGGTCGGGTAAATTAAGCATAGATAATGTCAATGATGATTGATGATTGTCATTATCGGTTCAGATTCCAGAACTTATACTTGAAATCTAATGACTTGATTTTTCGAGAAATTTGATGAACTTGATTTTGACCTTTCTGCCGTTTATTAAGCTTTCTTTTGCAGCGTAAGCGTAGAAATTTTAAATTACCTGACATCTAAATTTCGACCGAACAACAGCTAAAATTTGATTCAAGTGCAGTTTCTTTTTATAACTTAAATCACGAGTAATAATTGCACATTCTGCCCAGAAATCTACAATACCATTAAAAACAATTGTGAGATTCAATTTTTTCTGCATTCGCAGTAAACATGTAAATTCCTTGACCTTTCCCGTTTGGTATCTATTTGTACAAATAAAAATGATGCTGGCATCCGAGTTAAGCGGGATCCGCATTAAATGTGACCTTGAAATAGTTTCTATCATTATGACTTTTACAATTTGTGACGGCGCACGGAGGGGGAAATTAGTGGCTATAATTAGAATTAAGTTATCACTTCCAAGAAAATTCAAAATGTTTTCGTTCCCTCTGTAATCTATAAACATGTCTCGTCCCTTGGGCGTACACAAACTAGACTAGATAAATTTTTATGTAACTTGAAATACAAAAGAGTTCAAGACCTAATGGCAATAGTTATAAGACTGTCTCAATGCATCTTTAATGACATACTGATAATTTCCCAAGAATTCCATTAGCACATTGAACCATCCAACCTCAGAATTCCTTTATATCCCATTATACAATCCCTGCAAGCATCAACTGATATGAGGGCATTAGAACCTGTGATAAGTGTCATAAAACATATTTTGACTCAGAATGCCCACAATGGCATAAAAATGATTTTGAGTCCATTGTTTCCCCTTTTGCCCAATTTACATAAACAGGAAGGAAAATGATGTACATGTATCATATTTTTTAATCTCCTACATGGCAATTAAATAATATGCCCATGTCAGCAAAGAGGCGATAATGAAAATGTTTGGCTCTTATTAATATTTTCGGCTGTCTGGTGAAATTTCTAGGGGATAGCTTTGAAAGGCAAATTGTTTCATGGGGAAGTTCGCATACATATATATTTTCACATGGTGAAGTTCACATATATACACATTATTAGTTTGTTTTGTGTGCAAAATACCATTTAATATTCTGCACGGTCGTAAATTTCTCTGTCCATCCTGCTTACTTTTGTGTCTGTGTGATTCTATTTTAAAATTTTTGTACTTGAATCTATTTACATTTTGGTACATGATGACATGCATTTGATTCGGAGGCATTTTTTTGTTGATTTCCGGTCAGTGATTTTTATTGTAAAGGGAAATATAAAGCTTATAATATGGAGTTGGAAATAAATATTTGTCTGACAAGAGTGCATGACCTACAGGGCATTCCATCTGGCAGTGTTGATTGAGATGAAATGCTCATAAATGGATATTGGAGCGTTCCAGCCATACACACATAATACAGTGTATAATTTACCTGTAATTTTCCTCATTTATCTTTCTTTGCATGATAGCGTAGATTGAAATTCATTAAAGTCAACATTTTTCTACTGGAATTAAAATATTTTTGGCCACAATTTTTATTCTTTATAAAAAGCATACATACATGCAACAGCTATTTCAAACATTTTTAAAATGGACACAGATGGGTAGAAGATCAATCGATTAAATTCAGATCAAAACATTCATAGGTTAATATGCTTTCCACAATTCACAAAGTTATTTTCCGGTAAAATTTTGCCTTTTAACAAGATATTGATTGCATTGATAACGAAGTGAGTTTGGCGCACTGTGCCGCACTCTATTTCAAAAAATTTTCATTAGGAGGAAATGCCACATTCTTCCACGCTATGTCTCGTGCATGTTGCAAACGTTGTGAAAGGTGCATTATGTTATCTCCTCGCATTTTTGTTTGTTAGAAAAAACTTGTTTTAAATGCCGTAAATAATTCATAAATATAAGTGCATTTCCCACAAAAATTTGCGTGGTCAGTGAGCATGTTATTAAAGCTTTTTTATTTGTTCTTTATATTTTTAACACTGCCATTAAATCTGCTCTGTTGACTCGCTACAAATTTAAGGAATGTTAACAATGTCTACAAAAGGTTACGCCAACCTTCAGGATATTAATTCGTTCATCTCTCAAAAGTAAGCTTCACGGATTCCCAAAATGTCTACAAATTTTGTCTGAAAAATTTGCCTGCCTGTAAGCAAAATATGTGGATGTTGAAATTTACGTTTGCCAATAAGCTTTGTCCAGAATAAGGATTAGCAAAATATTTTTACAAACCACAAAATTTGCATGACTTGACCTACGATATAGCTTTTACAACGTTACCTAGAACAGCATTGATCATATGAACCTACGACATTAGCAACTCAATATCCATGAACCTAGACTTACGACAAACCAGGGACCGGAATCGGAAAAAAAATTGAATTAAAATTCGGATTTAAATACCAAATTTTCGAAAATATGAATACGAATTATAAATTCAGATATTCGAGCATTTGAATTTGAATTTGGATTCCAACACATTTAAAAAACCGGAAAATACGGATTGTATTCGAATACTTTTTCAATACTTACTATAGTACTTGTACGGTCAAAAAGCACTTAAGTTGTCACTTAAACGTATATGAAGATCATAAATTACAAGATTACTGTATGTGGCTAATGATTCAGTTAATAATATTTGCCCCTTCTGACACCACGACTCCATAGTGCGACAGCCATGTTAAATTCAATCGAAATTATATTAGAAAAGTATTTACTATTAAAATGTCTTAAATTTTAGACAACAACACGAATTACGTATGTACCAGCAAAAACACTCAATCAAAGTAGGATCCATATGTTGACTTTTTGTACCATGGTTTACTAAATAGAAAATACGTACATTTATATCTCTCAGTCGGTGCTAAACATACTTATGAGTTTATAATTAATTCGGTATTATATTTTGTCGATGGCAATTATTTAAATGCACTCCAACATAAATTTTTACAAATTTCGTTCGAAAATTTAAGTTTTGATATTTTTCCGTATGAAATTGTTACCAAATCGTGCAAAATTTGGAATCCGAATTCGTATTCAGAAAGAAAGAATTCGAATTTAAATACCGATACTTTTTTTCGGATTAAAATTGCAAATTCCAATATTTTTTCACAGTTTTCTCGATATTAATTTGAGTTCGAATCCCGGCAAAATAAGAATACAATTCCGATTCGAATATACCAATTACGATTCCGTTCCCTGCGATAAACGCCAGGTAAATTGACCTGGCAAAATATTTTCCCGATAGAGCCACAACGCCCGCCTACGACAAATAAAAAGGTGCACTTACCTACGACGAACAGTATTCCAAATTGACCTACGACGAAAATTATGCCAAATTGACCTACGACGAAAATTATGCCAAATTGACCTACGACGAAAATTATGCCAAATTGACCTACGACCTACATTAGATCGCACTGCCTACCACGAACAAATTTACGCTGGCCTACCACCAAAATTTTACGGGCCTACGATGGCACAATTGTCAACGTGACCTACGCCAGTTGGACAGTGCAAATTTTGTGGATTGACCTCCTGCATAAGTTACTAACGCTATGTGCTCGCGGCTCCAGGCTGCATTCGCCTTCAATTTCCAATCGTGATATTTTCCCGTTCTGGGTTGATCTCCGTTCATCCGCTCTCATTCGGAAACCTGAGATCAGAGCTGGATGACCCAGGGAGATGAATGATAGGTTATGTCCTTATCTGTATGATAAATCGCGGAACAGCGTAATTTTTTTTATCATTTGGTGGATATTTGTGCAAATTTCATCTCCGTTCATTTTGCTTCTAGTCGTTCATGCTCTCGTTTATGAGTGTTAAAAGAGGTTGCTTGAGTTTCAACTGTGGCAGGAATTCTTTTAGCCGGTTGCCCATCTTCTCAAGCATGCTGGGAATTTTGGCCAAATTTTTTTAATACTTTTTTTCAAATGCGTTGTTTAATAAAATGTTTGTATTTATCCGGTATACATTTTTTGTTTGCTGACATCTCAGGTTGCATGGAGAGTAGAAAAACGCATACGGCTCAAGTGACATACAACATATGGATCTGTCTAGACCAAAAATTTGTCGTTTTCGTATTACTCAAAAATGTGTTCTATGTACCATATTTCCTCTTTATTTCATGAAATTTTGCAGGTAATCATTTACAATTAGTTTACCTGCAATAATAATTGTACAACTTATCATAACATTCATGTCATTCGCAATTGGACGAGTGAGTGCCATCAAAATTTTGGATAACGTTTTGAATTTTTCTGTCACCTCCCATCAATTTAGATACTAAATAAGCTGTAATTTTACACACAAAATAAATTTACATTAAAAAAATTTAGCAAACATAAGCATGGTACATGTATATTAATTTAAGGTCATTTTATTCACATGGAGGAATCATTTCCTGAAGAAATACTCTACCAATGACGTTTGTAAATAATTTAGTTTACTAGTGACAAATTTCATGCTCAAAAGAATATTTCGCAGATTACAACCGACAATTAATAAGAGAACAGGAAAAATCCCAACTCCCAACTAAAATCTATACAAACTAAAGAGAAGACACGAATATAAATCGTAAATCAACATACTAGTAAAACCCGTCATCACAAATTTTAGCTTACAAGTTTTCCAAACAACAACTTGTCACTAAAATAAGCAAAACCCAACAAATCTAAGAAAATGTTTAATTAGGAAAATCGGGACAGAAGTAACTTCCAATTGCAATAATAATGGAAAATTGGGAAATTTTCCATTATTATTGTATAAAGCGAAAATTGAGCAAAATCTTACAATTCAATTACAGACAAATTGATTATCAATAAAAACAGCGGGTAACACATATAAGATCTAACAAAAAATTATTAAAATTATAGTACAAAATCCGTCGTTTGCGATGATTTATCCAGAACCAGAAGCGATTCATTCAGAAGCAAATCCAGAATTGTTGAAAAACTCAGAATAATGCTTAAAAAAATAACGGCGACTCTCAGCACGTAAGAAAAGCTGGAGAAAAGCACGAGAACATGAGAAATTTCTATTGTGGACATCTTACATCCGAAAAAACTAGAGAAAAAGAAGAAAATCCTGGAAATATTCCTTATTGACTCTTAACACGTGGGAAAAACTGGAGAAAATGACGAAACCACGAGAAATTTCCGTTATGGACACCGGGAAAAACCTGGAGAAAATGAAGAAAATCTGGGAAATACCGGTTATTATCTCGTAACACGTGGGAAAAACTGGAAAATGACGAAAGCATGAGAAAACCAGGAAAAGAGAGAAAATACCTGTTCCTTCAATTCCACGACCGCTTGCATCCAATTCGGATCCCAAAAATGATGCAATAGCGGAGAAAATGAGAAGAAAATCCGGGTAAAACCCGCGAAAATCTGGGAAAATTGAAAATCTTTTGGGGGAAATTCGAAAAATCAGCATTGAAACGAAAAAACAAGAATGTCAAGATTCTCAAGATTACTGGGGAAAATCAAGGGATATTAAGTTTGCAGAATCACGAGAAAACCACATGAAAAAAAAAAGGAATACTGGAGGTCAGAGGTCACTGAAGATGTGTTCTTTTTCCAGATCAGGCGGAGGACGCGTGACGGTACTTGTGGATGGCGTTGGCAGTGGCGAAAATTCTCTCCTTTGGCGGAATTGAGCTTTCCCGCGCCTCGTGAAAACCACGATGGGCACACGTCAAAATCTCGTTTTCTCTCTCTCGCTCACTCTCTCTGTCTCTCTCTCTCTCTTTCTCTCATTGCTCTTGCTCGTCCTCTGTCTCGCTTTTTTTTCTCTCTCTCTCTCCTCGAAAACTAACTTTTTCCCTTCGGCCAAGGCTGTCTTCTACTCCAGTCGGTAATTCCAAAAGTGGGGAGAGAGTTGGACCGTGTTTTCGCATAAAAATTCCTGTAATTTGTGTAGTTTTTTTTGTAATAAAAGAAAATCTTTGTTAATTAATCCCAATATGGCATTATTCAGGGCCTTTGTCTCCGCTCCAGCAAAACAGGTACGTTATATTTTTTTTCCTGGTAAAATCCCCGAAATTTTCCGCCCATATCAGCCTTTTACAAAAGTTTTCCCCGTATTTTGAGTAAAGAGAAAATCGATTTTCTTCGCAAGCCTGTATTTTATATATGTATATCGATATAATTTGAGCCTTTCCCTGATATACATCCATTTTCCATATTTACCCGACTACAAATGGGACCTCCCCGAGAAAAAAAAAGGATCTTGTACTTTTACCCGGCTTCCAAAGTCTATATTAGTTTTTTTTTTTTAAAGGTCCTATAAATATATTGGAATACACTCGAATCTCATTTCTGTGCTAGGACCTGTACAGAAGGAGTGTATTAAAAATACGTAAAACATACCCGGGTATTTGTTTGTTTTTTTCTGTTGATTTCAAAAAGGTTGATGTGGTCTATAATGCATATGTTATGTGATAGGAAAGAATCGGGGTTTTCTGGCGGAATTCCAAAGAGAAATTTGTGGGAGAAAAGGTGTTACCAACACCTCCTATATATATGTTTTTGTTCAAAGTCCAGATGTTTTTGGAACGTTATTAAAATTTTGAAAGAAGTACCGAATGGCTGCTTACTATTTGGTGGTCCTTGTGTATGCGTTATTAGTTTTTAAAGTTGTTTTCTTTTATCGCCGAAAGGTAATAGACGTTTTGTTTTCATTATTAAAATTCATTCAGATCATTTTATTGTTGTATACATGTCCGTATTTTAGTCCGGGAAGGAGACTCGTAGGATTTTTAGAGGAGGAACACGTGGTGGCAGTTCGAAATTTTTCATTAACTTTTTAACGTACGCCTACATCCTACATTACTTGATTAACTTTTGATCTATAGTGGTGCATTATTATTAGTGTTGGGATAGTTTGAGTTTCAAGAGTTAGAGCTGTAGCATGCATTATATGACGGGGATATGTGTTTGTAGCTATTTAGTTCAATAGGACTTGAGCATGATAGGGTGAGAGATTAAGTGGTACGTCATGTTCAGATTAAGATTGAATGAAGTTGTAATGTAATTGACGGAGTTGTAGAAACGTGTTGATTTTTTGTGTGCTTGTTTGATGTATTACAGCGCCTCAATCCCATCGTATCTGTCTTTGTACGGAATGAGAGTACAAATTTAAAAGATGTTTTAGCCCGGAAAATTCCAATTGAGCAGGACAATGTTAAGAATTTCAGAAAAGAATATGGGAATACTAAAATTGGGGAAGTCACCGTTGAAATGGTATGTCCTGATACTGTAATCCTAAAAAGAAAAAAATTGTGGTTGTTCTTTCGTAAAATAATGATTGATTTAAAGAATGTCAACATACTCTGTAACTATTAATTATGATCTCATGGTTCTATTGTTATTTTCAGGCATATGGTGGTATGCGAGGTATCAAGGGATTAGTATGTGAAACATCGGTATTAGATCCAGAAGAGGGTATCAGATTCCGAGGCTACTCAATACCCGAATGCCAGAAATTATTACCTCGGGCTCCTGGCGGAAACGAACCTTTACCCGAAGGTTTGTTTTGGCTTCTGGTTACTGGTGATGTTCCTACTGAGGAGCAGGTAAGCTCAGTTAATTATAATACATGTATAGACCTACACTGAATGGAAAGTTGAGAACGTGGCAGGAATGGAAATATTTGTATTTGTTCAAGATAAGTCTGTGTAGACACTTGTGCAAACAGTAAAGCAAATATATGTAGGCAGTAGGCATGTAGGTAATATTGTTTAAAGACACCGTTACTATCAATGTAGAGAAATTTAAATATTGGGTTATTTTGAATTCTAGGTTAAAAGCATATCAAAGGAATGGGCTAACCGAGCCGACCTCCCGGCACACGTTGTAACCATGTTAAATAATTTCCCCTCCAATTTACATCCAATGTCTCAATTCTCGGCAGCCATCACAGCTCTCAACTCCGAGTCAAAGTTTGCTCGGGCTTACGCTGAAGGAGTTCATAAATCCAAATATTGGGAAATTGTATATGAAGATGCCATGGATCTTATTGCAAAATTGCCTCCCGTTGCTGCAACTATCTACCGCAACTTGTTTAAAAATGGCTCAGCTATCCCACCAATTAAGAAAGACAAAGATTGGAGTTGGAATTTCACCACCATGCTTGGTTACGACGATGAGAAATTCATTGACCTCATGCGCCTCTACCTTACTATTCACAGGTAAATTTAAGGCTCATTTAAGTTCAGCACATCATTTAAGAAAATTACTGGAGTTACGTAATGATTTTAAATTTAGTGATCACGAAGGAGGAAACGTCAGCGCTCACGCCACTCATTTAGTAGGCTCTGCTTTGTCTGATCCCTACTTGAGTTTTGCTGCTGGAATGAACGGACTGGCTGGTCCCTTGCACGGGCTCGCCAACCAAGAGGTAAATTCCATTTCGGAGAGAATTTCGAAAGGCACTGTACAATATGAGCGGTGTGTATTATAGGGAGCATGAAAATGCTTCTTTTAACCCGTAAATAAGGTTTATTTTAATGTGAACGAAATTGAATTTTCATTTTTCTATTTTCATCTTCCAGGTATTAGTATTCTTGACAAAAGTAGCTAACGAGATCGGACTCAATGCCTCGGAGGATAAGCTGAAGGAATTCATTTGGAAAGAGTTGAAATCTGGTCGAGTTGTCCCAGGTTACGGGCACGCTGTTCTTAGGAAAACAGATCCCCGGTACACATGTCAGAGGGAATTCGCCTTGAAACATTTGCCAGACGACCCAATGTTCAAATTAGTATCCAATGTCTACAAAGTCGTTCCACCTGTTTTGTTGGAGACAGGTAAAGTAAAGAACCCATGGCCGAATGTAGACGCTCATTCTGGAGTTCTGTTACAGGTGAGAACGTTTGTTTTAATTTCTAGTTTTCGTTCAAATCTTTTATTTCTACCACCGTACTAACTATATTCTCCAGTGTCCCCGGTCATGTATGACCTTGACTACACTGACCCCCATAGTCAGTCTTTAATAAAGTATTTAATACAATTGATTTGTTTTGCAGTACTACGGCATGAAAGAAATGAATTATTACACTGTATTATTTGGAGTATCTCGCGCTCTCGGAGTCATGGCTTCCCTAATATGGGACAGAGCTCTTGGACTCCCCATCGAACGACCCAAGTCCATGTCCTCGGAAGGTCTCATCAAGTTAGTGAAGAAATGAATGAACGTAATTTTGTAGGAAAAGGATGTGGTTTTCTTTTTTTTTTAAACAATAACCACATATACAAAAATTACTTTCATTCATTTCTCCCAAAGCAATAATTATTTTAACATCACCCACTTTTTTTTCTCAGTTTGTGCATTCTTCAAAGAGAGAATGCAGAAAATAAGCGTCACAGTATGAGAGTAGAGTAGTAAAGTATCAGTAAAGAAATGTACTTATAATGAAAACAAGAGCGATAAATGTTATATAATAATAAGAAAGGAGAGAGAATATGTGAGAGAGTAAAAAATTGATGATAATATTCCAGATTGTACCATACCACACATGTACTTACATTATTATCATAAAATAAATAATAAATGATGACGATCTACATACTTTTTTCTTCTTTCGAATATTAAAAAACCCTCACATATTTCCATACTCCATCATTCATTTTTATTGTTACTATTAACTTTGTTCATGCACAATCGCCTGATCATGTTCCTGCATGCATTTGTAAAAGTATGTATAAGTGCTGACGGTCTACACTCTACACTTAAAAATGTATCGCCACCAGCACGCTAGATGAACAAAAAAAATTGCTATCCACCAAGGTTTGCGAAGCGTGGCTTTTCCCAAACGTAAGTATTTTTTTCAGTGCTTCTTTTTGTTCATTATGATGCTAATGCTAACGATGTTAGTAGGAAACATCGTTCTCCTATTTAACATCCGACCAGACTTTTATTCCAGCAAGCGGACACTTGCTACGCTATCTTGCTATCACGTTCTATTCAGCAGTGTGTCTGTCAATTTTTTCAATGTGTTTTATGTATCATGTGAATGCACAGGGCTCAAGGGGAAGCCTGATTAGCGGATGAACGAAGCTCAACAGATGTTTTAGTTTTCATAATCAACAGAAAAATGCAAAGTTGAAGGTTTACGTTCAAGTATATTTTATCAGTCCAAAATAAGTAAGTCAAATTTTGCTGCAAAATCTTCAATAATATTTATCTGTCTTTCCATCGATATCATTTTTGAACATTCATTCATTTTTGTCTGTCGTACACAGGTACATAATTATATTTTTCTGGGGGATTTGTTCAAAAATATTTGTGCATCCACTCGTGATTGTCCATGATTTCTCCAGTTGGGTAAGTGACATTATGCACTGAACGGAAATGCTATATGATAAAAGTGACTAGGTCGCAGTCACAAGGTCCCTGTCTTTGACACTTATGAGGTGACTACCATTTGTCCGCATCATGATTTTTTTCCAACGTATAATGTCAATACATTGTAGCTTGTATTCAAAGTTACAAAACTCCCAAGCTCTTTTATGTAACCCTTTAACTTAATACAAACTGACGACATTATCTATTCTGTGCATCCAGCATAGTACAACGTTTTTATAGGTTTACTGCACGACTGAAATGAGTGACTAGTTTTTTGTTTGGGGTTTTCGTAGTTTGTTTTTATCAGTACTTTTTTTAAACGCGTGCTTCAATAACAACTGACCAAGTCCAAATACTGTACTTGACCTAATGCCGTCACCTATGTATGTATTTATGTATGTGTATGTATATTTCTGTATACTTTCCGGATTAAGATTTTGACACCATTTGACAGCCAGCAAGTCAAGAGTCAACCAATAACAAGCATATTCAAGACTGTACAAAATACAAACGTTTAATTTTTAAGCGGAAATTGTACTCAACTTTGTATTGTACTCAACGAAGAAAGGTCAAAAGTAACATATAGTATGATCCCAAAACAGATGTGTGGGCTTCCCCCTTGCCCTTCACAATTCTTTGTACTTTGTATTAATAGTAACCGAAACTATGTTACGTCCGGATTAACTATGTTGCGTCCGGATTAATTGTAGTCACACATGTTTTTACGATATATCATTGTATTAGTTATCTATACAGCCATAAAATTAATTACCTATATACATATGTACATACAAAAAATGTAGTGTGGTAATGTCCATAATCGACTTATGTAAGCTCAATTTGAAGGAATTTAAATGCAACATAATTTTAAGTAATATATGTACAACTTAATTTCAGTAACTCATCAGTAATTACTGATTAATTACTAATTGAAGTCATTCGTAAATTAAACAAATAGTTGACAAACTAGACTAGAGTCTAGTCTAGTCTAGCCACTAGACGGACGCTATTGCCCTTTGTAACTCCAGTATTTACTTTATTTTTCCATAATAATTATGATTTTAGTGCCTACAATTTTTGCCTTTTCTTGTACATATTGTACAGAAATTTGAAAAACCTTTTTGTATGTACTTACTTGCTTTGCAATTCTTACAATTAGATTAAAACGTTTCCAACCAAGCAACTAAAAATTAAGCTATTTTTTTTTTGTAAAGCAAAATTCAATAATCATATAAAAAATAATGTTTAGGTATACAAAAATTTAGAAACTAATGCTTAATGCTCCACAATTACTATACACAATACACACACGGACATGGATATTGTGCTTATTAAATTTGTTTCCCACGGTCCAAAGTGCAAATCAGAAGCGTATTAAGCTATTAAGCTGTAATACGCACTTGGTTAACTTAGTTTCCTTGTTTTAAATTATGATTTGTTGTGCTCTTGTGCCTATAAATATTTTTTGTATTTTCCTGGGCAATTTTAAAGTGATGAGCCTCAACGTTTGAAGCTTGTACGTAAAACTGGTATTTAATTGGCGATTTGTACGTTGTCCTAATTACCTAATTATATATACATATTTATTATGTGCTTATGCTTTCATTCTCCAGTGAGTCACTGGAGTAAAACGAGACCTGAATAATTCATCCAAAATCCGAATCCATGTTAGTTCTTGGATTAAATAATTTATTTCTGGAAGCACGGTTTAAAAAAAGCATACAACCCACATTTTAAAAAATCGGGATTTAACCCGAAATCCCCGAATAACACACTGCCTATGAATGAATATGGTAAACTCAGTAAACTAGAATCATGCATGCAATTTAGAAATAATTGAATTGGAATTTAAAATTATTCTGGCGATGTATAAAAAAATGAGGTACAAGTTATTCGCATCTTATCAGTCCTAAATACCCGGTTTTTTTCTTACCCGGAAAAATGCTGATGAAATCCGAGAGCATGGCAGGACGTCACATTTGGACGGCCCCGACCTTTGAGCCATTAAATACATAGCGATCATATACGATTACGCATATATGTATATGTATGTATACATACGCAGAGAAAAAGACGTGGATATTTTCTCCCATTCAAAAACATGGGGTGAAGTTTGAAAAAAGAGATTTGCTAAAAAAAATTAATATCAAATCCAATTTTGTTGATTATTAAATTGAAAAGTGCAGGTAAAATTTCAATTTCCAATATTTTGTAAATTTCCCCAAAATTTGTGTCACTAAAAATTGGGGGAAACTCTGATTTTACACCATTTTCCCCGTATTCTGGGCTATAAAACATCGTCAAAAGGAGGAGATTTTCTCAATTTTCTTCCTTTAAGTTAAATGTGTTGGAAGTGATTGTAAAATTTGTGATTGTTGTGCAACCTCATTTCTGTTTTGGGTTAGTGAGGGAAAAACCTTCATAACATTTTTGTCATATTTTATTTGGTTTATATTGTTTGTTATAGGATCAGTTTGCTGAAAAGGGGGAGAGAAAAGGAAGAAAACAGTTTTTATTTTTAATTTTTAGAGGATAATATATACACACGCAAAACAACAATGGCAAAAAATTCCACGGCCCTTTGTCGACTTCGTCAGGATTACATACGGTTGAAGAAGGACCCTGTCCCTTTTATTGAGGCTGAGCCTCTACCGAATAATATTTTAGAATGGTAAGATTGAAAGATGTTTGAAAAGATTTTCACCTTTTTTTCGTATTTTTATGTACTTGCAGGAAGTATTTTGATGGGATTTTCTTGGTCATTTTTTGGGTACTGTAAATCCTTTATGACCATCGATGTTTGATCTGATGATGTGGTGATGTTTTGTGGTCATATTTCATGGCTATTGACCAATTTCGAAGAATTATCGTTGTTTGGTACCGTCGAATCTAAACAGAATGTAGACAAATATATGTAATGTCCTTGGACTTCCTTTGGGCTTTTGGTATGTTTTGGTTCTCTGCTTTAGATTTAGATGGAATGCTTTAAACGATAATGTTTTCGTGAGGATTGAAAAATTTGACCATTTATAGACTTTAGATCCATTCAGATCTATTTGCACGCGGTCTCAACATTAGTTGTAATTTGCAATGTGTATAAAAGTATAGATTGATCTTTCGCAGATCTGGAAAACACGACAGATTTGAAATATCCATGATACAACATACAATACAAATGGTTGTTTTATCGAATCAGTTTTATCGAATCAGATTTTGGGTTTGATCATCTCCAATGGACCTTCAACTTGATGACTTTTCTGTCGATAATCTTGTTGACAAGAATTTGCTTGGGCAAAAGAGAATACCACTGATTGTCGGCAAAATTTGCCTTGTTTTTCTGCTTGATTTCATTGGTATAACAATAATTTTGTGTTCTCTGATTCAAACAGGCACTACATTGTTCGTGGTCCAGAATCCAGTCCTTACCACGGGGGGCTGTACCACGGAAAGCTCAAGTTTCCCTCAGAGTTCCCGTTTAAACCGCCTAGTATATACATGATCACACCGAACGGTCGTTTTAAAACTAATACTCGACTCTGTCTCAGTATCAGTGACTTCCATCCTGACACCTGGAACCCAGCCTGGTCTGTGGGAACCATTTTGACGGGACTGTTGTCATTTATGGTAGTCTAATTCTGACTTCTGATATTATTTTTGCATTTATTTTTCTCAAATATTGACACTTTGAAGTTTGAACAGGCACAAATTAAGAACATGTCTAACGTGGTTTGTATTTTGTATACTTTTCAGCTCGAAAAAAGTCCAACGCTCGGTTCACTGGAAACAAATGACCTAGAGAAGCAGTCACTAGCTTTTAAATCTATTGAATTTAACCTTAAGGATAAAATTGTTCTTGAATTATTCCCCGATATTGTAGAAGTAAGTTTTCACTTTGATTGTACTTTCAAATTACATTCATATAACAACTTACTTTTTACGTTTATTTTTATATTTATAAATGATTTGCAATTAGCAACAATCCTCCGGTTCAGGTTTAAATGTTTTATTCGGTGATTGTATTTGTGTTCTTAGGAAATGAAAGAGATCCTAGCGAAACGAGAGAAAATGAGTAAAACACAGAAGCCATTGGAATATAACAACAATCTATCGGTAAATAACGACAGTTACGGGAACTCTTCAACAGTGAGTAGTGTTTTGGCTACCGCTGTCGTCGCTGTGGGCTTCGCAATTTTTGCCCTCACCGTCAAGTACGTGATTAAATCCATTAGCTATGAATGAGCTCGATCCGAAACATTTGTGGATACGGTTTAATAATAACCATTATTCATTACCACATTAATCAGACGATGTAAATCGTAATGTAATATGTTACATCGATTGAAATTTAATTGCCACGTTCTTATTAAATTTTGAGTTCACACCCTATACACAAATAACAACCGCAATGATATGAAGTTGTTTTTTTCAGCGTTCCATTATGTATAGTCTAGCCATTATTTTTTTGTTTGTTTATTCTCTGTGTACCGTGTTGTTCTAAAAATGATGACCATCAATTTTGCCAGCGTCGACGTTACGAAATTTATATTATTGTGTAAATACATGTATAGCTTCTCATTCTTATTCCCTCTTCGTTTTATAAATCAACACGACTTTGAGTATTTATTGATGTTGTCAACCAAAAAAAGAAAATACAACTGCCAGTTGCGAACAAAAGTAACCTTACAATTCCAACTGTTGTCCTTGTCAAAAGGCTATTCGTAGAAATATGTAGAAACTTGCCGATTCTGTATCAATTTATTCTTCCTCGTTTGTACTTCCACCTTTTTGGGGTATTATTAATCTTATTTAAAATACATATAATAAACTTTTAAAAATATCAATAAACTCGTAGTTTATTTAAAAGGGAAAAACGTGGTATTCTTATTTTTCAGGTTGTTGAGACGAGAGGCATTAGTTTCACCGTGTTACTTTTAGTCATATTCTGTTTTCTGTTGCAAAACTGTTTAAAATGAAAATAAATTTTCTAGATGTCTTGTCCTCTTACAAAAAATAACCATTGAGATATTTACTTATCTTTATATTCCACTTTTCTTTTTAAACAGTAAAATACGTATATCCAAGGTACTTTAGTAAAAGTAGAATAATTTATCAACCTTAATTAATTACGTTCAATTATTTTAAATTGAATTGCTCAAAACAGACTGGTTTGATCATAATCATCATCAGCTCACATTGCATTTTGTAGTCTCTGAACGGAAGACATTGTTATAAAGTCTAAATCTGCTAAATCTTATATATTAATTGATTTTTGCCCTCGATTACGAAAGTAGTTGCCTTTTTTGAAAACATGTTACACTTTTGAAAGCCCGTAGTAATGTTAATATAAGGTAATGATAACCTTATTGTTGATTGTCGACCCTAAATCCGTAAAACAATAATATAAATAAATAGTAAATTACACGATAATAAATAACATGGAATGCAATTATCTCACAATCATTGGTGCAATAATAAAAACATTGAAAATCAATGGATTACTGTAGTCTTTTCGTAACATTTTGTCGTCATTTAGCCTCAGCTCCAATGAATAAATAATAAAAAATAAGTTACATAATAAAAACATGAGTACGCTGTTCTGCTTCTAACTTTAGGTAATAAATTAAAAAGGTCACTAATGTTTAAACCTAAACAGCTGTCCTAGTCACAATATTATTGCTGCTATTATTGTGGCTGCTATTGCTACTACTACTATTATTGTGGCCAGTTGCATTGCTCGTGGAGGGAGGGTGATGATGATGTGAATGATTAGGATGAATTTGATGTGGGTGAGAATGTTGGTGATTACTACTACTGCCACAATTATTATTTGCTTTAATGTTATTGGAATTAGCAGCTGCCACCAGCACGCTTAAACACTGCACCCAAGTCTCAGCATCCTTCCCACTTTTAGGTTTTAGAACGTAGCTGTTGTCGTCCGTAAAAATCTCGAAGGCTTTAGGGATATTCCGAGATGATGAGGAAGACTTTGTGACACGGACGGAACGGATTTTGTCCAATTGAAGCGTGGAGGAACTCTGTAACCAAGAAAAAATTTGCTTACAAAATATTAAAAGCTATTAAAATTATTGCTGCAAACTATGACTCAGACGCAGCCCTTGCATGTAAATTTAATATAAATCGTAATTTGAAAGTTACAGCCACTTTAAAATAAACAAAAACATACCCCTGAATTTTCAGAAATTAGCATACCACCACTTAAAGTGAAGTAGCGTGTTCTCCAACGTTTAAATAATTTAAATTTTCCTTTCTTCTCTTTTAAAGGTCCTTGAAGTAAGGGCTCGGGATGAAGCTGTAGAAATTCTAGAGCCTTGGACGGATGATTGCACAAGAAACAATTCCACTGATTTGCTGCACCATTGAATTCAAATACGTTTAAGTAGCCGCTTTGCCGCAGTTCGCACAATAAATTTTCGTGATCCTGTAACGCGCAAAAATGATTAGAAAAACAACAAAAACGCAATAAAAATAATTCAATCACAAAATTACCCTATAATTTATTAGATCATACCTGAATAAATAGTTAAAATAAAAATAAAACATATGCACGTATGTATGTATATAAAATATATTTAATGTATAACATGTAGTGAAATCTAGAAAGTCAAAGCATACCTTGGCAGAGGGAAAAGCAGAGGTTACCAAAGTTAAAAAGGACTTGTTTTCACATTTCAGTATATCCCAACAATTTTTTAAGCTGCTCACGCTTGCTTCTCGCGTACTTAAGGCGGTTTCTGAACGGGACTGAAGAGCGAGAAACATAATATGAATCCATATTCGTCCATATTTGGTTTTAAGATTATACAGATGGCCATTGTTGTAAATACAGTGATTTGACCTTTGCGTGCACGAGAAGTGCAGCTTCACATTTTTCTTCGATTTTCTTTCTGGAAAACACCGTACGTAAGCACATGTTTAGCCACATATGTATGCACAAAGGAGTGGCATTTTTTAATAACTCAAAATTAGTTTCTAACCTTCTATAGTACACTTCACTGGCAACGGAATCTTTAAACCGAGTTTCTCCATATAGGACTTAATCTTATCCAAGTGTTTTTCGCAAAAATGCTGAATGGTGTCACGCATTGGGTACGGCTCGAAGACACTCACACGCTGCAAGAGATTAAAATTTGCATTTTGCACATGTGGTTTTCCATTAATTGATTCAGTCTGTTTGTATGAGTGGTATACCAAGCAGGAACATACTCAAAACATTAGCACAAAAAATTTAGCAAAAAGCGAAACTCTATAGACTCTAGAGTATCATATCATTAATAGCCGAAATTAATGTCATTTTAATTCTTTAATTAGAGAATCATTACATTGTCAATGGTGTCCGTCGCCAAGGAGTTACTGCTCACATGAATTGTTGTACTTCCAGCTGTAATACCACCTACTTTGATGCTCGTGTTCGGTCCCGAATACACATTTGTGGACTGTCGGAGCCTCACTCGCGCGCCCTCGATTGGCTCCAGGTGTTCGTTGTTGACTGTGATCGAATTAGTAGTATTGCTGCTGCTAATATTATTACTGAAATTACTGTTTCCAATGCCCACGATACTGGGGCCAATGTTGATTGTAGTGGTCATTGGTGGAGGCAAACCTTTGTAAATTGCCACACTAGATTTAACCAAATGATTTAAACTAGAGTCGAATTCTTTGTTGGTTATTGGCGAGTCAATTAATTTGCTGGAACTCGAAGTTCGATCGTAGTTTAATTTCGTGAGGCTTTTCGAGCTGGGTGTCCAGCCTGACATTGTTGGAGCTGAAAAACAAGATATTACGGCTTAGCATATTGAAACATGCCAAAAATTTGTATTAAGGTAGAAATGAATAACAGAAAGGACAAATTTTTGTGTCGTACAAAAATTTATACATTTATGTGTATAGAATTATTATTGTGTGATTGGAATTATTGGGACTCACTGTTTAAGCGATTCATAGACCATCCATAGTAACCTTTGTCACTCTTCTTATTTAGAACATTGTTTCTATTTAATTCAATCAGTTTGTCTATGAAAATCCGGGAGTTAACAAAGCTGAGCTCCTTAATCAACTCCTGATTCACTAAATACGGGTACGTACTGACGAGTATGATAAAATCCTTGAGTAATTTATTTTGTACTGTGCTATTATTCAGCTTGAGTAAGTAGATAAGGATGTTCAGGGCCTGAGCACTAAATTTGCCGTTGTTGCATTGAACGATGGATAAAATCACGTCCGAAGTCAGAGGAATGGTAGTTGAATCGTGGGGCATATCAACGAACCTATTCATTTGATGTGGTAGTAGTTTGGATTTAAGTGAAGCTGCCAGTAACAATTTCAGGGCTGCAGGGGCAGTTTCCAAACTTTTTAATGGGTCCATAATGTACTGCATTGAAGCGTCCATGATCGGCTGAAAAGCATTATTCAAAATTTTTGAAAAAATTTTTAAAAAATCATAAACTTTTTCATACATTAAAAATCGTATTCAGCGTTTTACTACCACCCGCCCCCCCCCTTGTGAAATCTCAGCCTGAGTTATCGCAGTCGGTGAAACGTTTGTCAAATTTTTTCTCGTCCCAATAGTCGAATCGAAGTAGCGAATTGTCTCCAATGGCAAATGCCACTATAGCAACTACCATTGTAACCCCTGCCATTTTTTAAAGGGATTGGCCTATTTCTACAATGGTTAATCTATCTCAACAATGGACTAGCACCTATATATCTTCATTGGACCAACATATCTCTGCGTAATAAGGCTACGAAATTTAGTGTTGACATGTTTAAATTCGAACATTTCACTATGAACAATTTGTATAAGATAGTATTGTCTGGCGTATACACTTAGTGAAATTTATAATGTTATTTTCATTGGCAATGATCATTATATTATCATTAGCAAGCTAGATCCTATTGATGTCTCCTAACAAATACAAATTTTATTAATTTGAAATGCTCTATTCCTAATTTACAAGCTAGCTCTCAAGGAGACTTTTTCCATACTTTCCAGGTACTTTTAGCAAGGTAATTTGCATTGGTAGCCTCAAGGGGATCCTGCCTTCATTAAAATTTCTTGTGGGATTTAGGGCGATGACTTCCGTTAACGGAAGCCATGGCGAAATTTCTGATTTCGACGTGTGTTAGGGATAAGCTAATCGACGGTAGAAAGTTTAGTCTTTTTAAGGTGGGCATTTGGTGGAGGAGACGGATCACAGGTGTGATTGCTACTGTGGTACCGATTTCAACGAGTGGCAGATACACCGAGTGGTGTATCTACGTGGTAGATGCCCGCGCGGCAGTTCACGATGGGGTCAACTGCGATAGTGGCAAAGCGTTAAGAATCAATAATATTGGTTAAATGCTTACATAAGCTGAGTCCATACAAATCATGCTGAAAAGCCCCAGTAGACAATTCTTCTCGTTTACATCACAATACTGAAGAATGATACTCAATGACAAGATATTTTCATGGATCTTGTCAATGACCAAATGGTAGATAATTGGCAAAACCCTAATGAGAATGTAGTTCCCAGAAATGATGGAGTCAATGATGCTCTGTACATGTTTAGACAATAAATCCGAATTTTCTATGGCAGCTAAAGAGATGTAACTGGACACGTTCCTTTGGAGCTCGATGTTATTTTTATGTAGAAAATTAATGGCAATGGGAATAGTCAGGGACATCACATGTCGGTTCGTATAGTTTAAGAAGAGACACGCGAGCAGGTCACTAGCGATTTTGGCATGAGGAGGTTGAGTGTGATGATTCTTTGGCTTCAGATCGTGTGTAAGGCACGACTGCAGAAGATGAGTAAGTGGAGCAGCTATTTGTTCAATTTTATTAGAATCCCTGCAAATTACAAATAAAAATTTACATTTATTCAAGTTCAAATTTCTAGTAAGGACGTAAGGAGTGCAAGTGTGCAAGTGCAAGAAAAGCTACGCATAATCGGAGAATCATTAATGCATGTACATACCTATTACCTATACATAATTATATACTTTTAAAGGTATAATTATAATTATTTTTTACAACGTACCTAGCGGCAGCGGTAATTCTGGCTATGCATATTTCTACTACTGACTGGTCGTTGTCATTGTGTACATAAGTAGGGGAAGAGGAGATTTCAGTAATTTTGGCAATAACACTTGGCAAGGACGAAAAGATAATACTGTCCTTCAGATGGAACAGATCTCCCGCCTATGATGCAACAGAAACATTATTTTTATCTTTACTCCTAGAATAAGACATGTGAAAAATCGTAATAAACTAAAATACATAAAACATTCCAAGTAAATTTGGATACTTACGTAAACCGCAAAAACTGCAAACTATGTGAATACATAGATATTCGAGAAATATTTTAACCTATATGTAAGACAGCTAAAAAGAAAACTATGGAAAATAAACCTTGGACAAGTCCTTCCGGTTGAGCACAATGTGAAATAACTCATGCATCTTCACCGGGAACGTGCCGATGCTGATGAGCTATGTATATATGTACGTCGTAGTAGGCTCACGGAGAGTCGAGAGGACGACCACCCTCCCGCTTGAAATAATCTCCGGGGTTGTATGTACGTATAGTGTACGCACAAATATACTTGTCTCTCCCTCCTCCGATGTTTTCTCCCTATTCCCGGGTATCCAGTATGAAAAAAGGAGTTGAGATTGTCAACAGCCGTGGCTACCCGCATGCGTTTTCACTCCCCAAATGATATGGGTAATAGGGACCAGGCAAAAACAAAATCTCCGAAGAAGTAGTAGTATCTGTGTCGGATCACACATATTAGGAAAAGTGTATTAAACTACAACGTGTATATATATCTACATTTACATTTCCACGAATCACTCTTCCATCATTTTCCAATTAAGTCTCCTTACTTCCATTTTTATATTCTTTCCCCTTTCCCTTTCCTCTGATTACTAACACTATAATTTAGAAAATTATCAGTTCCCTAGAAATGTCTATTTCCGCTAGATATTCTTTTTAAAACATTTCAAATCGTTTACACGTAATACACACCTTTCCAACAAATCTTCCAACTGTGAACTGTATACCTACCTTTTTTATATGTACAATCATATTGATCTAATACATTTCAGGGAGAGTAATGATTTGTTACTAGCGATTAAAATTTTTAATTTGTGAGAAAAAATAAGGAAAACAAAGGGTGTCAAATCCTTCCCTTTGTCCCTTGGTAGTATTTCTAGAACTAATGTACTTCCTTTCCGTAGACTCATCATCTCAGTATTTTAACTATTCATCCGAAATATCACCATTACTCACTTTCTCCCGTCTTATTCCAATACGAGGTTGTGACGTTTTTATACATATTGCGCAGTGTTTTTTACTATTCGTGCTTTACAAATCAGTTTTTTGGAGGAAACAATGCATAAAAATAACACTGGGGTCACTGGAGAGTCCTTGCCATTGTACAAATTAGTTGTAGTTGGTGATGGTGGTGTGGGCAAATCCGCCCTCACCATTCAATTCTTCCAGAAAATGTTCGTGACCGACTATGACCCAACCATAGAGGACAGTTACATCCAACATACGGAAGTTGATGGACAACTCTCGGTTTTCGATGGTAATTCAACTTCGTTTGGCTACTTGTGACAAGAATTTTGTTTTGAACTGATTGACTAATCGATGTCTTTTCGTCTATTGTCAGTCGTCCATTATGCGTCCAGATAATTTGGATTCTTCATTCTTGTTTGACAACAGATTTTTGTGCTTCTGTAAAAATTTTGATTTGAACTTTCTTCCAACTCACTTGTTTCCGGTTCCATACCATTTGCTTGAATTCTGACTATTATTTCATTCGTTTATTCTTCAGTTCCGAACAATATGTTTAAATCAACGTATTGACGAAGAAAAAAATCTCTTAATTTCCAGTTCTAGACACAGCGGGACAAGAGGAATTCTCGGCCATGAGGGAACAGTACATGAGAAAAGGAGATGGATTTCTTCTCGTATACAGTGTGACGGACAAACAAAGTTTCGAAAATATCATGCACTTTTACATTCAAATTCTCCGGGTCAAAGACAGGTCAGACATCTTTTGTCACTACGTGTCGTCCATTTTTTATAAACATACGTAGGTAAATCACAAACCTAAACAGTTGTAGTCAGTGCCAGTAAAATCTAAAATCAAACCTACATAACCTAAAAATATTACTATCTGTAGTACCACAAGCACACTTCACAGCTTGCCATTCACCAAAGATTTCCTTAAAAAAAAAAGAAGCCGATTAACATTCTAAATAAAATTTACTGCCAAAAATACCTTGTTAATAATGCTGCTACCCTCCCAGCCTCCCTGCGAAATCCAAGGGGTTGTGAGATGAAATTACATTTTCCCATGTAAAAATGTTTCACTGTAAAGGATTAGCCAATACAAACATAAAACGTTTTTCTAATAACAATAAGTTCAACATAAAAATTATGCTTCACCCTACAAATTGAAATTTTCCTCCTTGAAAACCCCGTGAAAGGACAGCAAATGTTCCTTGAACCAACTACAAACTGTTACTTAAAAAGTTATAAAAAATCAAATGACTTTTTGAACAAATTATCTTTAATAATGTGTTTTTAATTATATGTCTTTTAATCATGTCTTCTTAAGTTTTTACTAATTTTTTATTTTTTGGATTCAATCAACCAGAGATTCTTACCCCATGTTGCTCGTGGCCAATAAAGTGGATTTGGTCCATTTACGGAAGGTGACGGAGGAGCAGGGCCGAGAATTAAGTGTCAAATTAAATATTCCTTACATTGAAACCAGTGCTAAAGATCCACCTTTGAACGTTGACTCGGCTTTTCATGAGGTGAGAGGATTTTGTTAATTTTTCAAAAAAATAAAATTCCGATTGTATTTATTTAAATCACGGCCACAAACAGATTTGTGTTAAATTTTGATTTTATATAAAAATGTGAAAAAAATAAGGATAGAAAAGAATTTGAAAAGAGAAGGCAAAGATTCTTCTCCGTCCACTTGTCTTGCATTACTCATCGTCAAAGGAGAAAAAACAGGATGATCCTCTTTAAATGGGGATATACAAGGGTTATATGGGGGACATATGTATGTCACTACAAGGGGCACGCCTATACCTATATAAGGGACGTATGTAGGTATAGGGAAATTCCTATAGAGAGAGAGCACACTTGTTTGCACTTTAAAATATGCAGCCTCTCTCTCTCTCTCTCTCTTGGTCTTTGCCCATTTGGCTCCACACTAAAAATGCTCACATTCCACCACTGCTAAATGATGAGGACGACACCGACTGCTTGCGAGAAAATATGATTGTCTTCACCTTGTTTTTACTGTCTTTTCTTTGTTGTCTTTTGCGGCTTTCCCCGTGCGAAAAAGTCGTTTTCCTTTTCTGTTTTTTATCGCTTCAAAGTGATTTTCACTAAAATTAGGATTCTTATTTTCTGCCTGATTTTCTTTGAATGCTGTAATTTGCCCGTTAGTTTCTTCGGATGTGATTTTCCGGTTTCTTGTCTTATTGTGCTGTGTGTTTTTCTGGCCGTTTTCTCTGGAATTTGTGGTTTTCTGGTCGTTTTCTCTGGAATTTGTGGTTTTCTGGTCGTTTTCTCTGGAATTTGTGGTTTTCTGGTCGTTTTCCCTGGATTTTGTGGTTTTCAATTGATTTTCATCCTAGTTTATTACTTTCCGGTCATTTTATCTGGATTTTTAGTTGGCCTGTCGTTTTCCCTGGATTTTTAGTTTTCCTGTTGTTTTCCCTGGATTTTTAGTTTTCCTGTCGTTTTCCTTGGATTTTTAGTTTTCCTGTCGTTTTCCCAGGATTTTTAGTTTTCCTGTCGTTTTCCCTGGATTTTGTGATTTTCCTGTTGGTTTATCTGGATTTTTTGATTTTCATTTGATTTTGTCAGCAGTTTGTTTCTTTCCCATCAATTTCTCTGGAGTTTTGGTTTTCCTATAGTTTTCTCTGGAGTATTGGTTTTCCTATAGTTTTCTCTGGATTTTGTGATTTTCCTGTGGTTTTCTCTGGGTTTTTTTTATTTTCCATTGATTTTCTCCTGAGTTTGTTTCTTCGTTTCGAACATTTTTGCTGGATTTTGAGGTTTTGCTTTCGTTTTCTCTGGATTTTGTGACTTTCCATTGATTTTCTCCCGAGTTTATTACCTTTCGGTCATTTTCGCGGGAGTTTGTGATGTTACTATCATTTTCTCTCGTGTTCCTGATTTTCCAGTGATTTTCTCTACCTTTTTTTGACCTTTGCACTTCGTTCGATTTTGTGATTTTGTCATTTCTGCTTTTTTATTTTTCCCTTAATTTTTTGTGGAACTTGAGATTTTCCCGTTGTTTACCTAGGAATCCCTTGATTTTCCAGTGATTTTGTAAATTTGCCTTAATTTTTGCTGGAGTTTGTGATCTGTCCATTTCGATTTTGTCATGTTTTCATTTTTGTGGATTTCGTGATTTTCTCGAATTCTTTGGACTTTTGATTTTCCCGTTATTTACTTATCGTATGGGATGTTTCTTGATTTTCTTCGGATTCGATGTTTTCCATGTTATATATGTATATAGATACTAATACCGCTTCTTTGGCTAATATGAGTTTTCCATATAGGATTGTGAAGGACCAGTTAATTTTATATGACAGAATTAACAAACTGTGCTTTAAAGGGTACTTTTCATAAATACTTCTTAGACCCTTTATTCATAACGTCTGTTCACTTCATTACTTCATAGACAGACTACTATTCTCCATCTTCCATATCACTATCTTCATTATCATAGGAATAGTAATAATAAGTCAGGAAGCAATGCTATCCTCATAGCAATAAGCATTGCAATAACTAGGGCTCCCACACATGCTGAATTCATCAGTACTCCCTTGATTTGACGGTGGGTGTCCTGATACCTTATGAGGCCCTAATCAGGTACTGATATTCGAACATTTCGGTAAAATAGCAAAAGTTAGGGCAAACTTTTAGAGAATTTGGCGGATTCTATTTGATTTCGTTAAGTTTTCTACAGCTTG
>JAQGBT010001423.1:0-32292 GCA_034698585.1 Disparrhopalites patrizii | reverse complement strand
TCATTTGTAGAGCAATTCAAATTAATAAGAATAAAATTCATTTGTAGAGCAATTCAAATTAATAAGAATAAAATTCATTTGTAGAGCAATTCAAATTAATAAGAATAAAATTCAAATAATAATTATAAAAAATCTTAATTAAAAGTTAATTAATTAATTAATTAAAAAATATTAATTATAAAAAAAATTAATTATAAAAAAATTATAAAAAAATTATAAAAAAATTACAATAAAAAATTTGAAACATTAATACTTAAAAAAATGTAATTACTGTACAAATTCTTTCTGGCTACGAAACGCCTTACCCTTGAATACAAATTAGGCACGGATAATCCTTCCATTTCTGGGGACATCGTGGCTGCAGGCGACTCCTGAGACATCTGATGCAGAGGTATGTCCACTGATCGATTCATAGTCTTTTGGGCCTCTTCGAGCTATAAGAGTTAATGTCAAATGAATTACATGCAAAAATAATTAGAAGGAAGATTAAGTATACTTCCCTTGAAGCTATAATAGGAAATAGCAGTGTCGAAATGGTACGCTGTAGCTACCTTTTCCTCCAGCATCTCAAATCGTTTGGAGACATTGGTCCTGAAATCCCTAAGTTTGTCCAGGACTTCAAAATAGGCGTCCTTAATGTTGTGAAAAGTGTTGAGGAAGCCTTCGGAACTGGGCATAACTGCTGGCATAAATGTGGGATGAGGATAGGTGGTCACTTTTGAAAATAAATCCTCAAGATGTGATTTTATATTAGCATCCATACTTGATCCTTTCGTATATTCTGGACTTTCCTCTGATGGACCTTTGTTGTGGGTCTGGGTGCTGCTTCCGGATGGAGTCCCGCTCCCGGGCTTTCGATGATTATTATGGAGCTTCACCTTCAGCATGGGGATGTTACCCGGGAAGGAAGAGGAGGTGAGGACGGGGTGAGATTTGATGATCAAGGGCTTCGGGGGTGGGAGGGATGGCCGGTCATGGGAGGCTTTCCCCGGCTTCCTCAGGACCACCTTGTTCGGTCGCACGGGTTCGTCCGGGTCGTTGTCAGCATCCGGATCGTCCAGGCGTTGCCTGACACAACACATTTATAGGGCGGGATTTCATACCTTGTAATCCCGAATTTTTGTTCACGTACCTACCTCTGTCTGAAATCCCCACCTATTCCCACGTCGTCCATGACCCGGATGTTTTCCAGTGCATGCTTAAGATACACCTCATGCCTTTCCGCCGTCACTCCCGGAGAGAATCCCACGGCCTCCGTGGACACTTGAAGGAATTTGAGCAAGAGAGCCGCACTGAGAATGTAGGGAAAGTATTGCATTTTGACGGATTGAATTTCGTATTTTTCAAATGGTTAGAAAAAATGTTTTTTGTACAAAATATGTTTGTGCCTCTTTCTCCGTCTGCAGCGACAAGGGATCTAAACTGACCGGAGAGAGTGCAGTTGCACAAGCCCTGTGATGGGTTTAATGGCCTTGGTCAACCGTTACAAAAGATGTTGTCAAAAGGAGTCATTTTGTCATTTTTATAAGGTGACAATGCAAGTCGAGCCCATCTTCTCCTTGGAGGACTCCATCCTGGTTTAAAGCAGTGGTTGTGAGAGCAACATTTAGTAATGCATCCGTCGTGAGGACATCTTCCATTTCCTTGGGCTTACTGCATTTTCACACAAAATTTGAAGCATTTACATGATTTAAAATTAAGTAGTTGCTAAAGAAATTCATGTATTTATTTTCTTGAGCCTAGCTATTCATCATTTAAGTCAGATCTTTAATATTAAAGCGGAAGAAATTGTCCCCATTTTATAAATGAATCTCTTCGGGCATGGCTGGTAAGATAGCCAATATGCAATAGAAGTTCAAAAGTTTGCCATATCACAGTGGATCTATTTCATCGTGCCAAATTAAAAATAAATTACTAACATTGTCAGTTAGTAATAATATTTTTCATGGCAAAACTTCTGCTGCCTATATAAATGCTCGAAACCAAAGTGCTAAACCACTTTGATTCAATCGGAGTTTGTTCTCAGCATTTTTTCACAAGTTTAGTGCTTTTATTGTTTTATTTGTTCGTTCTCCTCCAGAAAACAGGATTTAGTAAAAAACATTTTAAACACCCAGGCTCTTTTACGAAATATTAAATCACCTTATTTTTATTATATTTTTATTAATCCTCATAAAACGGGGGAAATTTCATCTTATCAGGTTTTTTGTCAACAGGAATTGCTTCAAAGGACCATGAAACAGAAAAACAGATTATGGGAATGGGAAGTGCCCATAATTATATGTATGAACCTTTGTACATGTATACACATACGCACCTACATATATACATAATATGGTACATGTATACGTTCATACGTAAACAACACATCTAATCTACCTACCTGTGTCTGTGTCAATGTTTCCCTCAAAAAGTTTATTGAAGCAAAACTAAATTTGTAAGTCACAAATCATTTATTGAGATCATAAAATACTTATTATCAATTTAAGTGCTTGAACCTGCGATCCCAACTTTTCTCAACAGGTAACAAATGCTAAGCAAAAAATAATCACTAAATCAATAACTGCAATAAAATAATCAAAAATATCATAATCTCATTTCCTATTGTTTGTTTTTTTTTGTAAAAAAGGGAAGTGTCACGTCATCCTTTTACAACTGGCTGGTATTATTCACATCATAAAAGTATTAGCTCTTATTTACATTGGAGAAAACTTGGACGTAAAATCCAACCGGTTTCTGGGCCCCGTCATAGTTAAAATTTGACGAGAAAAAATCCAGAAAACAAACAATGTAGTTGTACGAAAAGGCAATATAACTATTCGACGCGGAAAGGCAGTAGCTAACAAAAAATAGTTGAAATGGAAATTGATGGCTTTTAATTGGAAAAAACTCTCAAGCAACCACAAGAGAGAGTAAAGCAGGTAGGAAGCTGTTGTAGGAGTAAGGCCTTAATGAGGTTTTAGAACAACCTCCAACACGGTCATCATGCTTGCTCTTAATTGCATTTTTAAAAGCTTCTTGTTTACAACTTCTTAGTACAAAGTGATTATGCTAATCCCTATGAATACTAGCATTTTTTATATTTACATGTATGTATGCCATAAATAAAACAAAGTTGTAAAGACGTAAAGAGACAGAAACGAAGAAAGCAATGTGGAAAAAACATAAAGAAAGAGATTGAGGAAAGAAAGAAGGAGGAGAGAAGTAAACGAAGAAACGAAAGGAAAGAGAAAAGGCACAGACAAAGAATAAAAGGTTAAGGAGAAAAAGAAACAGTGCAGAGGAAGAAGGGGGAAGGATTGAAAGCAAGGAAAAGTACGACAGGCGGAGATGAAGCAAAGAGAGAGAGGGAGGGAAAAAGCATAAGAAGAAAAATAATGAGTACATTTGAGAGAAGAAGAAAGAGCTGAGACCAATGAAAAAGAGAGCGACACAAGCAAGAACCCAGGAAGAGAACGACCAGAGAGAGAGAAAGACAAAAGGAGGGTAACGACGAAAGTACAAACAAGGAGAAAAGATAGAAAAAGCAATAAGAGGGGGAAATTGGCAGACAAAAAAGAGACAAACAGAGAAAAAAGGACAAGCATAGAGGGGTCCAACAGAGGAAACCGATACAAAAAATAGCAGAAGAAGCGAGACAGCAAAAAAAGGTAATAGATAAGGGAGAAAAGTAGTAAATCAAGAGAGAGAGAGAGAGTGAGTCAGAGAGAGACCGAGAGAGAGAGGGCCTGAGAAATACAGAGATAGAGAGAGTCCGAGAGATACAGAGAGAGAGAGAGAGTCTGAGAGAGACCGAGAGAGAGTCAGAGAGAGAGACAGAAAGGAAAGGAAGGAGAACACAAAGAATAAGAAAGAAACTTGAGAGAAAGCGAGAGAGAGAGAAACGTAATAGAGAGAGAGAGAGAAACGAAAGGGAAGTGAAAACGGTGAAGGATGGAAAGAGAAAGAATTGAGAGAGGAAACAGAGAAGGAAGAAACGAGATATTATAATATGGAGATAGAGAGATAGAGAGAGAGAGGGAAGAGGAAAGAGGCAAGAGGCAGCAAGAGAATTGGCATGAGTAAATATATGATACAGATATTTCTATTTGAAGTAATAAAATTGAATCTAATGCCTCAATAAATTTGCAAATGGTTGATTCATGCCAAGAAATTCACTGCTGGTATAATCAACACCTTCAGTTGGAATTGTGCATATATTTTGCTGTTTTTTAAATAGAGAAGCTTTGGAGTGCACATAGCTCGATAAAAAAGTGCAGAGTCCTCCTCATATCTTATTAATGGTCTGGTGTTGAAGGTCAGCAGGATAGTAACATGAAATGAGATGGATATTTGCACTTATTTCTCAGCATGCCACCATTTACTTACACTCATTCAAGAGTTGTCCATCGAGTAGTACATCTTTCCATCCTACTACATCCCTCCATCCTCTTGTTGATTCTTTCCAGAGACATGTTTTTACAGCCACAGTCACTACAGCTAGGCCAGTGTGAGTGCGGAAGACAGCCCCAGAAGGATTAATCAATATTGTGTACTCCACGTGGATGGCAAACCTCTGTTGATGGCACATCGCTAAGCGGTCGATCTTGAACTTGTATAATAATACTAATTTCAATAATTGTATTAAATAATCCACTTCCTACATTTTTTTCACACTATTCCTCATCCCCTTGCATTCTTTCCCAACTCAGGTCCTAATTACTTCATTAGGAGGATCCTCTGGGCATGCATTAGGAAATGAGTAATGAGTTTCCCCGTTCAAATGAATCCAAAAATCACCCGTACTTCCGCCACAGCCAAAATTACCTTCCCGTATATTCCCACAGACTTCTCCCAAAGACCAAACATACTTCTTGCAAAGGTAGAAATCTAATTTACGAAAACAATTTATTACGTAATATATTTTTAAAACTTGGAAGTGTGAAAATTACAGGGGCAAAAACAAGAAACGAAAAGGTTCACATATATATTATTTTACACGTAAAAGCACTAGCCAATGCGACGAAGATTTCAGAAGCGAAACAAGCGAAGATTGCCTTCATTAATTAAGTCTCGGGAGAATAACAAGCAAAAAAAAAGAAAAAATTTAAATGGACATGCCCCCAAGCCGTAGATGTATAGAAAAGGCTCATGAAAAAAATGACATTTTCCAGGAGCTCCCCATCACAATGATTACAGTGAAGGAACTGCACATGAAACAAACGTGCCCAAATCCAATTCGTGCAGCAGGAAAACCAGAAAAATGTGTCATTTCAGACTCGCTGGATGAGTCATCTTCTAGAAGCACCTGGTTTTCTTCCAATTATTGTGAATCCTATGAGAAGATTGCTATAATGGGGCAGGTATAAATTGAGCGAGAGCGAGAGAGCGGAGTTTGTTGGGGTAAACAATGGAGGAGAGAGATAAAGAGGGAGAAATTTTAATTATGGGACGAATCCCAATTAGTTTTGCATCTACGTAATATTTCCCCCTTTTTTTCCAAATCCTTCTTTTCACACACACGCTCCCAGTCTTATAAGCACACACTCGGACTTTGCTGCTATTTAATGATGACTAAAATTTGATTCAGGTTTCATTTAATCGCCAGTGGTTCAGTGAAGCGGAGTTTTTCCTAGCTTGTATAGACCATAAGGATTTTTTGGGGGGGGAAAAAAAAGGGAAACTCCGCCGTTGCTTACCTTGAACAAAATGGGGAAAGTGTCTGGTTATATCTTAGTATTACTGCTCCCATGCATCCTCCCGGATTCGGGGATGAGTCTCCCACATCATTTCAATCGGTTGAACGCCGCCAGGAATCCCAAGACCGAACTCTTCCAGGATCCCCTTCATTTCTCCACCTACATTGAGGACGAGAAAGTGCTGAAGAGTCAAGTGTACTGCGTCCTCTTCAATGGACCTTGTGACGCCGTGGGGAGGTGGATCAAACGTAAAGCCATTCATTTTATATGCTCCTTCACAAATTCGTACGAATTGTTGTAAAAGGTCTCTCGCCACCCTGCCAGACGACACACAATAACTGCTGAGAGAAATTTGAATTCAAGAGCTTCGCGTGTTTTGTATTTTGTATAGGCATATGACGCATATGTATAGGTATGTATTTACATGCAGGGATATGCCTGCGTATGCTCACGTAACTATGTAGTATTAGCGTGCTGAAAGAAAGCCAAAATGTTCCCTTACAGCACGTGTCAAGGCTGGCTTCCTCGGAGATTGTCTGGATTGTACGAGTGCGGAGGAAGGATGGCTGGATATTTGGCTGCGAAAGGTGGTTGACACCTACCCTGACCTCTACCGGATGGCGGTCACTAAATTCCTCAAGGAATATGGCCTGGATTTTTCCACCGCCACCTCCTCCGACGACAACTCATATGAGGTCAACCCGTCCCTGGAGGATCTAGAAGATCATACGGAAGCGGAGATTTCGGAGTCATTCTTGGACCAGGACCTCACGGACCTCAAGAAGCACTCTCATTCCAAAAGGGACATCCTCTCCGCCGCCAACAATAATGGGAGCAAATCGGATGAGGACTCCAAAGAGGACTCTGTAGAAGCTGCGAAATCAGACAAGTCCTCCTCCAGCCCGGATTTACCCGCTTCCCCTCCCTCTCCGGTGGAGGTGTCCAAGGAATCCGCGGAAAGGAATAGCAATGAGTCCGTCACGGAGGCTGATGATGAGGCCGCTGAAGAAACTACGACCATTGGAATGGACCATACCTTAACGCCCTTTTTGCTATAGTTGTCTCCGTGACGAAATCACTGCGGTGACGACCGAAATGAACTCAAATTGCTCTTACTGTAATAAACTCTTTTGTAATCACTGGTACAAAAGTCTCCGTGAGGGCACATGTCACTAATTAGTTAATTAAAAAACAAGGAGAACAACGCTAATTTAGATGATCCCTCCCAACCAATACTTGTGTAATATAAAATATACGTAATAACCAGAAAACCCTCGTAAAACTTTCGGAGGGAGGTAAACCTCGACGTTGTATGTAATAAATTACATGTTGACTTTGTGGGTGCATATTTTTTGAGAAAAGGATATTTTTCAGTCATAATCACACCGCGCCCCCTCCAGGCATTGGAAGGAGAAAGTGACCACCTTTGAGAGCTAAGGCTAACCTCAACTAACATGGACACTGCAAAAATGCATACAGACGATTAGAGTGGTCCCATATTCCTCGACATGCAGATGGATGTAACCCAGTAACGATTAATTAGTTCAAGTGAAGAGAGAAATATCTGTATCATATAGTTATGGTGGCAAAAAGGAGAAAAGGTAGTAATAAAGTGCGCACAATCATATCATGACTCTGTTTCCATTTGATCTCACTTGGTCCAGATCTGTAAGGGGGGGGGAAAAAAAAGAAAAGCACGTGCAATGTGTACTTGTGGTCAAAAGTGGACGTAGTAATACATACTTGATAGCTACCCCTCTCTGGGGTCCGACGACCTTTTTTGACCAAAAGGAGAGTTATACACACTTGGAAGGCTCTGTATCTGTAGCCCTGTCTACACTAGTGACCTTTGAACTACAGTAACTGAATGGTCGTCAGTACAATAATTATTATTACCTTATACCTACCAAACTCTTCAGTTTGGTCCTCATAAATTGTACTAAAAAAAAATCTCCTTCTGTCTCTCTTACGCAGCATTTGCACATACTACTCTGATTACCGCAAAAGAAAAATTAATAATACTGAAAGGCATAAGCAAAAGGTGAAGAATTGTGTGGAAGAACATACTTTTTGGAGTCAATCATTGTATACATGAATGCCGGCTATAAAAAATGTTTGGGTCATGTAACAAGTGAAAGGTTTTTGGACGACTCTGCTAAAGTCAGCGGACATGACTGACAAAATGTAAATGAGTGAATGCAATTTTTTTTCTCTCTCTCTCTCTCCCTGTCTTTCTCGAGCTCTTTATGTGTTTTTCACTATATTTCTGTTTTTCTCATTGGATCCTCCGCACGTTACGAAGAGGCAAGTACGAAACTGTGAGGACATATGGACAATACACCGAAGTGAGTACGTGCAACACTAACGTCTTCCAATCCATTCCACACCAAATTCTAGAGAATTAACTTATATTCGCATTCTGGCAATTATTGATGACTGTCTAGTTTGCCTTGGCATCCTATGCTCCTCCTGCCTTCTCAGAACACACTTGCTTTACCTACTTCCATATGATTTCGTATATGTACACAAAGACATGTACGCCAAAAAAAAAAAAACAAAGTGAGTGAAAACCTTTCATAGCAATTAGTTCACTTGGAATCATTAGGAAATTATGAGGCTCCTTCGCACAATACAGACGCAGCCGAGCTGAGGACGTTCGGCTGGGGGAATGCCGGGCAAAAATAGAAATTTTGTATCATCATTCTTAAATTATACTTTCTACGTCATTTCCTTGCGTGCAAACTCTCCAAGCAATTTCCTGGGATCTCCCTTACCTGCTCATCTAGGACAATCCAACATCCTGGATATTTGAACTCATTTCTTGGTATTGAATACCGCACTCGAAATTTTGGGGACAAAACAAATATTTTCCGGGCAAAATACAATCCCAAATAACGATTCTTCATTGGATATTAAATGCATTTTAAGTATGTGAATCTCCATGTGTTTGCTCACACCTATAATTAAAAGTGTTGGTGTGCTGAATGGTGAGCAAAAGCCTTTCTGTAAAAGACTTTCTCACGCCAGCCAATGTGGAAATGAAGGACACCTGTTTCTGGTCGTGAGGATTAAAAGTCATTTTCATAACTCAAACCATTCTCTCTATCTCTCCTTCACCAACATAATCGTAAAAATTGAAAACAAACATAAATTTTCATTTGGGCCCATGTTTCCAGCATATGAACAAAGTCGTGTAGTCACAGTTTCAGACGATGCCGACACCAGACAGTTTTTTTTGCACGTATGTATATACATATGCATTGGTTATAAAGTATGTAATTGGGAGGAATGGCGTTGGAAGGTGCAAATGGTGATCCGCAAGCCCGCTGGAATGACAGAATGGATCATTCATTTTTACGACTTGTTTCGTCTCCACCCTGAAATAGTAACACCCCCACTGGAATGTGAGATCCAAAATTACTGAAATAGCATAGAATTTATATAGGATGATGTTCATTTGTTTCACAGAGAGTTGCAGCGTTATTAATTAAAACTCATGTAAATAAAGGAAAAAATAACTACCTTTTGACCAAAAAACATTAATAGCAAATTATGTTCCTCATAAAACATTTCTGGGTTTGGATTTTGGTTGTTCGTATGACGACAAGCTGCAAGGGGCACAAGTCGGGTCAAGTCCAATAATAAATTTCCGGGGCAAAATCAAACAGCAACTTGACAATCTTATATATTCTTAAGTAAAACTGTATGTTTAATTACTTGAAGAATGCCTTTAAGTAATTACTAAATGTAAAATAGCTAAAATCGTGAAATTACTTTAAGAGCCAAAATGCTGTCACTTGGCCAAAATGACAGCTATATCTATATACGCTAGAGTATTTTTATTAAAATCTTAAATTAATGATAAAAAAAACGTAAATCAGTTGGTATTCATATCTTATGCTATTTGCATGTTGGTGCATTTACAGTAAATAAAATATAGTGAAGAAACCGAATACAAAATGATTCCACGGAAATTTATTGCCTCAATTTAAAAACCGCATTAATTACATCATATCTGTGACCTTCCACTCGAATTGTGACCAATGAACTCATCCCCGTTGGAACCTCAGCTCTTTGTAGGCTAAAAATATCTTCCGCCACTGATTTTTAGTTCTTACAAAATTCCTCAAAAATATGCCGACACTATTAGTACAAATTGAAAAAAAAATACTCAGCAACTCCCAATGCATCAAATTACCTTCCCTTTGAAAAGGCTTTCCCTGTACCCTCTTAATTTGGGACCAGCACTGACCATTAATAATTAACGGCAAGCAAATAGCTCGCCTAATAATGCAGCTTAAATGCCTCCTTAAGGCGCACGCGCCTGCTTCGAGAACATTTCTTTCGTGTGAATTCCCATTGATGTTCAGCTCATCAATTGGCTGTATGGAGGAAATGGCAACAGGAAATAAATTCAACAATCACTTGTCAAGGAAATCCAAGCTTGTCTTCGTGACCACGTTTTCCTCCAGCCTCATCTTTTTTATTGGCTCTTCCACCACTATATACCTACTAGGATCAGCACACTCGTCTATATCTATACCTTTTTGATGCAACCCTGTGAATAGTAAATCTATGAGGGTTTCATCCCTGCCACAAAAACTCGATATCGGAAATGATTTGTGAGATCACAAAAAAAAAAACTAGTAAAGATGACATGTAGTTACTAACAATTATGAGATGAATGCCAAATCCAACTGCATCTCACTCAAGGTCTCGGTTTTCTGTTCCTGCTCAACTGACCTGACATGTTCCTACCTAAAAAAAAATGCAGTTTGATAAGTTTCTATGCAAAATACATTATTTAAGTGCACAAACTTCACTTTGTTCCTACATAGTGAAGTAATTTCGCTAGTAATTTTTTCGTAATTGCTTTCAGTATGCCCCCTTTGGACATTTGTGAGGGAAAGTTTTTGTGAGTCGCTCATTCCCCCATAAATTGGAGTTGTTCCACAGCTCTAGAGCCGTGCCCCAGCATGATGTAAAGACGAAATTGTGTCTGAGGGAAACAAATGTGGTTCTCCAATGAATAATGAAGGGGATTATAGTTTATCAAGTGCAACGACAAGAATCTGACTGGTGGCGTACACCCTCTCAAAGCTCCCACCGTACACACATTTTACCTCTGAAGTGATGGCAACGGTCTCCCCAGAAGGGGTTTGGGTGTCATCCCTTCACATATACACATGCCTTTTTTTCCCTTTGATTTCACACAAGCCTCCTCCTGATTTAAATGCTTCTTCCAAAGGATATCGGCAGTCACAGTGGTAACGTGGCAGTGAATGGTCGTGCATACACCACCAGCAAAAAAAAGACCTGATTTGTACATTTTTAAATAGAGAAAAGACAAAAAAAAAACGTTGTACTTCACATACATTTCAGTAGTAACAGTTTTTGATTCATTTTTTAATAATAAATCCGTCTTTCTGTGTCATTGTGATTGTGTGTGCGTGGAGATTGTGTGTTTACATTCAGCATCAAGTAATTACCTGGTTGTTTTGTTGGCGTGCGAGCTATATGCCAGTTTGAAAGAGTGTATTACGGTTGAAACCTTCCATGGAAGCTTTTTCCTTGTGCTCACCCTTGACGATCATTTCCCGCGCCCCAGCCATATAGACAGTACGTTTGGAATCTTGTTGTTGTTTTTTTTTTGTTCTCATAATTTTCCTCATTTCACAGCTCATACCAGATTTTTTTTACTATATCAGTCACAAGGAATTTTTAGTCTCATTGTAGAACAATACATTAGGGGCTTTGTTTACGGTAATTGGAATCATTGTCACGTTATGTACTTCTCATATTGTAGCTTAACACCTATACATATTGCCGTGTTTTTTGCAGGATAGAAAAATGTGTAGGTGCAGCCAGAAAGAGAAACGAGAATGATAGTAATAATTATTTCTGATATTACTACATCCAATGACCTTTGACAGTTTTCAAGATTTTTCCCTTTTCTTTCTCTTAACTGGTGTAAGTACCCCAAAAATAATGAGCCAGCCGAAGGCTTCTCTCCCTTTTTTCAATTTCTCTCTCTCTCTCTCTTTGTGTCCTATCAAGTCTAATGCATATAAGAATGAGTGTCATCCACTGGCGTGGCTTGAGTACCTTTCACACACTTGATTACTGTACCTTAATGCGGCACCAATGGAATTCCATTACTACGGCCTGACCTTAGAAGAGGAAGAAGAGATCTTTTATTGGTAGAAAGCCCCAAAAATAGAAATGATCTATCTATAAAAAAAAAATTGTACACATCCCAAAATAAAATTCTTGAAGAAGATAAAATATAATTTTTGTCCCCATTTGTTGTCGATTTTTTTTTTGTCATTGGGAGTCATTGGATGTCGATCTTGAGTCAAGATCAAAGATCATTTTCCCAGATTACACCTTTTTTTGTCGCTCCTGTTACCGGTTGGAAATGAGCAAAAGGTAGTTACCACCTACTGTTAAGGAGGTAGCATGAATAAAAAAAGCATAAACAAACACCCAAACACCAGTTTTTTTCCCCCATAGACAATGGCCAAGTTGATATATCTATAGGTATACATATAAGCAAAAGACAAATTCTTTTAAAAAAATCAGGAATACATGGCTTTGACCCATATTACCCTGTCTCTTGTACTGTTCATTCATTCCTCTCATAAATTTTCTTGGACATTCAGGGTTCATGTGTTCTTAGGTATGTATTATATGTATAGGGAAAATAGTTTTAAAAAAAACTACCAACAAGGGGATGCCTTGTCTCCCTTTGCCCCCTTGACGGTATGTCAGCAATAAAAAGGTATAATATTTTAAATTATAAGAAGAATCCATATAGTACCAGCTGAATGGCATGGGAGAGTGAGGAAAAAAAATAAAAATCGAAGGTGTTGTATTTACTTTTCAGTTGCTCAGTATACTTGAGAAGAAGAGGAAAGTGGTAGTAATAGGACATTTGAGAGAGAGAGAGAGAATCCCTCAACAGGGAAAAAGAGGTTACTGTTATTCACTCTTGTTGTTGTTGCTACCGCTGAAGGAATGGAAGCACTGTGCATATTGAACGTGTAACCTTAGGTAAACTCTCAATGATGGAGAGAAGCAAAAAGAAAGAAAGAGAGAGAGAGAGAGCGAGAGAGAGAGAAGAAATAAGCGCACACACATTTATCAATTATAAAATTGTATTTATTGTAACAGCACACACAGCATGCATATGAAAAACCAAAGTTGTTTTTCCACTTTATCAAGCAGACATTTGTGCTAACGTGTTATGGTGTTTAGTATTGACCACCTATTCCCTTTATGTAATAAGAGTTTTCCAATGCACAACGTATTGTTGTGAAGAAAAAGCAGAATTATATAAGGGATCTACATTGAACAATAATGTCCCTCCTCCTCACATATGTCATATACAATTCACATGTTTTTTCGTATTTTTTTTCTTTCAATCTTCTCACTGTATTCTCTTTTACTGTCTTTTACAGATTTCGCTTGCTGTATAGTAATCCAACACCTGATAATTGGTTACATGGATGCATGGGATGGAAGTGAGTGAAGAGAGGGAAAAGTGAATGGACAAAGAAAGGAGGATCATTGAGAGAGACTATATAGAAAGGATTTTTTACTAATAATCATCATATTGTGTTCTTTAATATTTTTCTAACGGTTTCCCCGCACCCGACCATAAAGACAAAAGTGTGTGGAGAACAATTTTTTTTTTTTTTGGTTCAAGAGATCTTGAGCAGATTCCTTTACTCACGGTAACGTGAGAAATGACATGTTACTGTGGCATGGAATACAAAGTTGAATGATTTTTGAGGAGAAAAAAAAATCGTAAAAGAGAGCTAATTACATTCTACCCATGACTTATGTGTGAGTGGAGAGTTTCTTCCATTTTTTCAACCCCTTCGTTCGTGATCTACAAATACAATGAGAGGGATGTAAAAAGCTAGAGAAGAAGACGTGGAATTGTCCCCTATTTGGATGGAGGAGTTGGAGGAGTAGTGCCTTGGTTCTGGGCTGGAAAGTTGTGAAGTGAAACTTGTGATAGGGAGGGCAGAGAGGGGGAAAGGAGAGACGATCACAAGGGATTTATTCTTCGTACAATGTTAACAAAGAAATCCCGGCTCATACTCTGGAGGAGTACATGTGGATACCAGTTTTAGAAAGAGTCGGCAGGAGACATGCTTTTCAGAGCCAAGTGGGGCCGAGTGTCCTCCTGGAGACGAGTGACGACGACGAATGTGATGCACGTCGTGATCCTGGCCACGCTCGTCGTGTCCAGTGCCCCTCTCAACAGTCGCAATTATGAGGAGTATCGGAGCAATAAGATTATCAAGAGGATGTCCGACCGGAGTCGGAACGGGGGCAACAGTCGAGTCCCTTACCCCACCAATTTGAGACGAGACTGGGACTTTGCGGATGTCCTCCAGTACTTCCGCAATGAGAGATTAGTCATCCTACAAATTCGGTGTTTCTTCGATGATGGGCCTTGTGATTTGGTGGGGCGGTGGGCGAAAGGTAATATTACTTTTACGCATTTCTTCTCTATTTACATTTCCCTTTCATCCATAATTAAATGCATGTGTGTCACTTTCATCCAGAGCGTTTTTCCCAAGGCATTGAGGGCCTTTTTGCCGTTAGTCGAACAAGCAAGGAGCCGAACCGGCTCAAAATTATTTTCTGCTGTTCTACTAAACATACTGCAGAATGTTTTGCTGTAGTTTCTATATAAGACAAGGGAGGTTTATTGAATGGAGGATTATTTATTGAATTATTCAATATTATAACCAATGTCGTCCCTCTTCTCACAAATCAATACAAAAAATTGGAACTTGCCTTGATCTGCTCTAAATATAATTGCTTATTCTCACCTGATCGCAAATGATCCTGTATAGTTGGAATGGCTTGTAGATTATGCAAATCAAAACGAGTCCAACATTATTAAGAGGCTCAAGAATCATTTATGATCAACCAACGCCCACTGGAGCTAAAGACAACACGGACCTACAGATTTTTTCCTCTTTCTTGTGCATATTAAGAATTGAGTAAATGACATTTTCATTCATTGATTAGTGTTTACTATTTTTATAGTAAACACTAATCATTGATAATATTGAGCAGGTGACATTTTCATTCATTGATAAATTTTTAATATAAAAAATTAAATACCTAGCTGCCATTTTCATTCATTGATACATTTTTATTATAAAAAATGAAATAGTTAGATGACATTTTCATTCATTGAGAAGTTTGTAATATAAGAATTGAGTAGGTGACATTTTCATTCATTGATAAATTTTTAATATAAAAAATTAAGTAGACGACGTTTTAATTCATTGATAAGTTTTGAAGGGGTGAAAATTTTTTTTTAACTTTGCTTTGTTTTACACTCCATGTTAATTCGGAGTTGCTCAGTTTGATCCTCCAGAAGAATCGTTGTAGTCAGATATTCTTTTAAGCTTTTAAGCTCATGCGTGGGTTAGTCATAATGATTTGTAAGGGTCTACCTTCTGAATTTTTGTACTACCAGTTTGCACGATTTTTAAAATTGTCACTAATCCATTTTAAAAGCCATTTTTTCATTTTTACCGACCAAATTAGGACCTAACTTTAAACGTGAGATTATGCTTACTTAATTTCCAACATTAAAAGGCTAAAGCTGCATTTCCTTAACGCTGTGCTAATGTCTGAAAGGAACCAGTTTCCCTGCTAGTATTTTATGTACGCGCCCGCAAATAAATGTAGACTTTTCTGTATGCCGATACATAAAATAAAAATAGTGCTTCATCTGACCCCACATATGCGCTTAAAGGTTGTTCGAGACGGAAATTTATTGGATGCATCTCTCCAATAATTTAGCCCAGAAATTTGAAGTTGGAGGTGTTAAAATATTGAGGCAAATTCCCTTTCCCACGGCAAAAGTTGGTGGAACTAATTAATTTTACGATAATATTAAACTAACGGGGTGCAGTTCAATCGCATCTTACCCTCAGGGAGCATTTGCCAAAAAAAAAACTCCTCAAGACTTCCCTGTTTAAGACCAAGAAATGGTTTGATGTCAGAGGATATTAGAGAGGGCGTATTATAGGACTTCGTGTCTTTGTTGCGGAAAGCGTGAGCCCAGGATTGGTGAGGTGACATCCGTTGGAATAACAATTAGAATGATTAATTCCGCCTTGCTTTGTTCCTATGAGCTTTGACTGAGAGTGGATATATGAAGAGGGAAAAAACCATTGATTTTTCCCCCTGGTCATTGTTGTTGTTTGGTAGTAATAATTTACGAGGATTATATAAATGACCCTCTCCTATATGGCACCACTTGGTCAGTGTTCTTGAGCCATTTTCGTCCCCTCTTTTTCTTGGACTTCACGTTGTTTTTCCACCACAACAACAACAGCAACAACAAATCCACGACAACATCCTACCACGGTGGGAGTAAAGTGCAGGTCATACTACAAAGTAGCGAATAAACATGTTGAAAAGTACCTTTTTTCTTATTATGAATTTTTTTTTGTATTGAGAGGAAACTTGGTGCAACCTTAATTACTCGTAACCTTATGTATACGTTTATCCTTTTACCATTACCTACGCTACAGCAACAACAACCAACGACTCGGCAATTTATAACATAATTTCGCTTCATATGACGCTCCCACCGACCATTTATTTGCATGCAATCCCCACCGCAATGCATGTGTATGTAATTTCTACCCATATATATATATATACATATTGCATACCTCCACCAATGAATAATAATACATGGACAATATGTAAATACACATGGCATCTTAACATGGCAGACTAGGGATGTGACTGAATTATCCAAGTACACTAGTGTTCAAAAGCATGCCAAAAAAAGGATTGAAAAACATAACCTCCAGAGATTTTTGGGTAATATGAATCATTATTTTTTTTTGCGGACTAAAATCATGGAAGAAAAGAGAGAAAAAACGTACTTACATTATTATCATTTTTCGGGTAAAAAAAATTTTGTACGGAAAAAAATCTATACAAATTCTATCCGTTTATCTGTAAACATAACTTGTAATTATACAAATTTTGTATTTTCCAAAATTTTTTTGGGGGATGTTGACAGGTTACGAATGCTTTGGGATGAGAATAAACAGGTCTTTAAGGCAATTTGCAGCTAGTTGAATGTGTTTTGACTGTTTGGGGCCATTATAAGTGTTTATTATTTTCTAGCATATAGCACATAGTTTTTTTTTCTGTGATGAATGGCACTTCCTCCATAGCTGCAAAAAAAAAAACTTTTTATGGTGTGCCAAGTGGAGTTTATCAATAAGATTAATGTGCGAATAGGGAAGAGTATAAACCCCTCCTTAATGACTTCCCAATAAAAGTAACAACGTTAGGCTGTTTTATTCTACAAAGATACTTACTTCGCGATTTCAAAGTCAAGGCTAATCAAAATTTCTGTAATCAACCCTTTTTTTTTTTGTTGCAAATATTGAAACCTGAGGGAAATGATGCTGTCCATCCTCCCTTTTTTCCTTTATCAGTGTACATCTTATTACCTCTCATTCATAAAATTTATGTACATAAGTAAACTATAGAAAATTGCGAATTTTATTCTTCCTTAAGCAGTACGAGGGAGGGCACTGGTTTTTTTCTACTAAAGACAATTTACATATGCAAAAGACGTTGATGCGAAAATTATTAGACCTGTTATGACGTCTTCAGTACTTGTTTTTTTTCCTTGCTGATTCCAATGACTCAAAGGTGCAATATATAAAAATATACCGACTAATTTTTTATGACGTAGATGAGCCATGGTATATCCTGAAAAAAAAAGACTTCTATGATTTATGTGTATGTACATGCGCGTGCATTTACGTCCATGCAGTTGTTTGGACGTAATTCTCCCATGCGAGGATGTCATCGTTCCCTTTGTGGTATTATTATACACTCTGCAAGTCCGAGTATTTGCCAGAATCCTCCCAAATAGCATTTCTGAAGTCACGAATCATTTCTCCTTTTGGGTGAAATCATAATTTATTAGCTGATGCGGAAAAGAGATTACAAAAGAAAATTTATTGAGCCTTTTTGACACGGAATGTGAATTGTATGACACGGCTCATGATTTGGGAATTTCATAATTATTGGGTATTTTTATCCATACATTTCTTGTACTACGGAGGGATGGGAAGATTTTGCATATGATTCATATTACAGAAAGGTGCATTTGGCATGGTGCACATTTTTTTTTTGAAAATACATTGTTAATTGTAAATAATTTTGTTCCATCAGACCGCGTCATCCCCGGATTTTTCGGAATCTGTGAGATGTGTACTGCCACGCAAAACGGCTGGTTTGACCTGTGGCTGAGCTACCTCCACGAGAAGTTCCCGGACCTGCTCCGCTCCGCAATGATCCGCTATTTACTCTCGCTGGGCATTGATGTTCCTCAAGACGAAGTGCAATACATGTACAATGTCTTCCAGCAAAGACGCTACGGCAAATTTACGATTCAACGAATTGATCTTTAGCAAAATATTATATAATTTAATATTGTACGATCATCCTAGGTAACTTCAGGAATTGTGCCCAAAAATGATCATCCAGATCATCGAAACCCTCCAGCACATTCCTTGCCTATAAGTGAAAAACAAGTATTGCTCTAATTACTGTTTCGGAGATAAGTTTTGATAACTCCCGGCGCATGTAATTACTCGGCAGAATTGAGGGGACAATTGTTCTGTGGTAGCTATTTTAAAGTTTTCTTGCAGAAAAACAAAGGAACTGACCAATAATTTTTTTAATTAATTTTATTTTTGTGCTAGAAGACAAGCGAGTGGTAAAAACAATTTTCAAAGCAATTTCCTGTGACATTACTCTATTGCCTCTATTTAGCTGTCCTATAGTTAACGCCCCCCCCAAAAGCAAACTACGGATAGTTGTATCAATTCCTCCTTTGGAATGTGAATTCTGTCACGGTGCCTTCAATTCTTTTCTAATGTGCTCGATCACGTCAAGCTTGAGATTCAGTTCAATGTAAAATAAATAAATATAAATATAAATATGTAAAAACATGGACTGACATTATGCACCCTGAATCTTGTGTGAAATCCTCCATCGCCTGTTATTATTATTAGTATTAATTATTATTATTCTGAACACTTTGTAAAAATTGTAATTTTTTTTGTGAGAAGAAACCAAACAATTGTTTCTTTTTGGGTGGATGTTTTTTTTTTTGTTTCAATTGCACGGGAACGGAAGACCTATATGTTTGTAGTAGATAAAAAATTTGTGTATAAAAAAAGAGAAATCTGTACAGGGAGTGATGTCACCTACGGTGCTGGAAATATATGTGCTGTTTGTACGGTTCAAGGAAAAAACTGAAAAAATAAATAAATACAAGACATTTAAACTCCTCTCGTCCTTTGGCGTCAATTTATTAAAGCTACTATTCCATCTTTAAATTTCAGCTGTGGACAATAACAATGCCGGAAATTTTGGACACGTAATTTTTTTTTTCGTTCAATATTACTGTTGAGGGAACACAAATGAGGTATGATGACGTAACATTATTATTATTATTATTGCAGAAACATGTTATACCATGTGCATGGGGCGTAAAAACTATCCAGATGACATTGGCATTTAAGAGGTAAGTCGTGTTTTATTCAATAACTTCTCCAAAAAATCCTCTGCATTGTGGTCACTCAGTTTTGTGTAATTTGTGTTATAGCCTTAAAGGTATAGTATACATATGTTGCACATATGTATACATATGTATACACATGTGTATTATCATATTGCGTATACATACAACATGTCTCCAGGTAAAAAAGCAGACACGTTTTCTTCCTGGAGAGAAAGTCTGCAGAAAAATGTGAATCAAGTTGTATATACGCATAAGTTTCCGTAAGTAAATCCCTTTTCATAAAAAATTCAAAAATTGCTTAATATTCCGAAAAAGAGCAAAAACTTGCGAGTTATGTGACACATTTCCCTGCACTTGTTATGCAGGTAACTTGACAAGGATTCCAACTGTCCCAAATGAGGTTGAGACATGCCCAGAAACAGTTAGTGATCGCGAGCAGGTAAAATACAAAATCTGTAATCACCTGTAAAATGCACTGTACAAATGACATGCTCTGACTACCATACACGCGTTCATCTGTATGGATGTCCCAAAAAACATGAAAGAAATTATGGGATTATAAAATGGGGAGAAAAAGAAAGGGTTTTGATCTCAGAAAAAAAATCTCATTTTGTGACTGAAATAATTTGTCCCGTAATTGTGTTCTTATTATGATTATAGTGAGCAGACGTTGAGCAATCAGAAAAACAATTAAAGGAAAAGGAGATTACACGCTCAACATTTGCTCCCAGGAGATGTTTGATTATGGGCGAGAGAGGGATCATTTCCAAACACGTGGCGTGTTATATGTAGTCTGTATCATAAAAGACAAATTTTTACCACTCGTCAAAATCTATGTCACTGTCACCCTTCGAGTACATTATATAAATTGATAGCAAGGAAAGATTGTAGAAAAAAAGGGATTTCATTCAGCATGTAAAGCTGTAATACAGCGCCACAGGCACATTCAGAATTACCGCACACAACAGCCCTAATTGAGATGCAATGAACACGTTTAATGCTGAAAACACATTTTTGTGGGGAGATAAGAGTCACACAGAGATAAATAAGGACGTCATAGATCAGTCAATATCCCTGTACGTATATGTTCAGATACCTGTGTTCGAATTACACGGGAAGGTAATTTATTTCACTGCACAAATGAACAGACAAAAATCTACTATTTGCAATGTCCAAGAAGTTGACGGGAAAACATAACACTTGAATAAAACGTTGGATTGAAACTCCAACGTTTCCAACAATAGTAATCCCCCTAAGCACATTTAAGGATGCATACGAAATCGTGAGGTCACCTGAGGATGTCGTGAACACAGTAAAACCCGTGATGTCAAATGATGCCATTAATTTCAAGAGGATACCCCGGCAAGTGTAGATATAAAAACGGCCACGTCCATGGGACTAACCAACATTCACAGGATCTAGATTGAATCTACAACATTCACCAGTTTCCTTTAATATCTACATTTATTCCAAAAACCGCCAACTTGTCATTCATTTGACGTACTTTCAATTTCAATTCACTGCCAAAATGTCTGCTGGACCTACTCGTTGGGGCGTGATTAGCGCCGGGATGATCAGCAACGACTGGGTTGCTGCCGTGTCCACTTTGCCCAAGAGCGAACACGTCGTACTGGCAGTGGCGGCCCGGAATGTGGACGCAGCCACGGCTTTTGCCAAGGAACATGACATTCCCAAGGTTCACAAATCCTACGAGGACTTGTACAAAGACCCCGAAATCGGTGAGTTTGCGTTGGTCATTTATTACACATTTTTACTGTGTTTGTGACTATTAACAGTATGTTATTTAATAGGCTGTTAACAGCATGTTAAATTATGATTAATTAATAAATAAATAAAATTATGATTAAATGATTAATTAATAGGCTGTTAAGTAATCTTATTGTTGTACTTGCAGAGGTGGTCTACATCGGAACCCTCCACACGGAGCATATTCATCTGGTGAAGCAGGCTTTGGACCATGGAAAGCACGTGTTGTGTGAGAAGCCGTTGGCGATGAATGTCCGGGAGACCAAGGAGCTGGTGGAATATGCCAGGAAGAAAAAACTCTTCTTCATGGAGGCCATCTGGAGCCGTTTCTTCCCCGCCTATCAACGACTCAAGGAGGAGCTTGCCAAAGGAACCATCGGAGAAGTGTACTCCGTTGTTGTTTCAATGGGAATTCAGTTTGATGAGGATAATTGGCGCCGGTGAGTTCAGTATTTTTTTCAGTTAAGTATTATACGTAGATACATATGTATTATTATGAGTTTATTGGTTATGCCATTTCCTCATTGCTTGTATGTACGATAGGTATGGCAACGATTCGATTCAATTCGATTCGATTCAATTCAAATAATTGAAAATTTGATTTGATTCGAGACCACGAATCGAATCAAATAATTCGATTCAAGACATAAATATGATCATAAAATTTAACTGACAATGAGATTCAATCCATTCGCTCCATTATTTGATACAAAATGTTTGGATATTCTTCCAAAGCAGAGCAATAACCACCAATTTATGGTAGCAAATTTAAATTGGCAAACTTTTAGACTTCATTATATGCTTAAAATTTGCAAAAAGTGAAAAAATGAAAAAATGTGTCACAATAGTATATTTTTTGGATCGTTTGAATCATGATTCGATTCAATCCATGGGCTTGAATCAAACCGAATAGAATCTTTGTATAATCAATCGGATCGAATTGCGACTTTCCATCCGATTCGGGCTTTGAAACGAATCGAAATTTTGGATCAAATCGGATCGTTGTCACCCCTAATATATGATGTATACGAGACGTAACGAGGATTTTGTAAAAATGTTTCAGGGATAAGAAAAACGGCGGAGGAACCACCCTGGACATGGGAACCTACACCTGTCAGTTTACATCTTTGGTTTTTCCGGGCCTGAAACCCGTCAAGATCTTGGCCGGAGGTCATTTGAACAAAAGCGGCGCTGACGACAGTGTCAGCGCCACCATTATCTACCCAAAGGGCAAGACGGCCACTCTTCTCACTCACTCAGGTGTCAATCTGCCCAGTGAAGCTCTGGCGATTGGGACCAAGGGGACTCTTAAGGTAAGCAAAAGGTTTTATAAGAGACGTTAAAAAAGAGTCTTCAAATATTATTGTTGTCTATATATGACATTATTCCTTCGATACTATTTGATAGCATATTGCAAAGTGTTTTCTCATTCACACAATAGCTACATTACCCCTTTTGGTGTGCTACGAAACTGGAAACCCCGGAGGGGATCTTGGAGTTCGAGTTGCCGAAGACGGACAAGAAGATGAATTACTGGAACTGCACCGGTCTCTCCTACCAGGTCACAGAAGTTCGTCGGTGTCTCCTGGCTGGACTCACGGAAAGTCCGGAGATGAGTTTGGATGAAACCATTTTCCTGGCTGAGATGCGAGAATCTATTCGCAGGCAAGCTGGCGTTGAGTATCCCCAGGATTAGGCATCCTTTTGGGCATGCAGTATTTTAGGCTTTTGTCCCATCATTTTCCGTAATGAACCGAAATAATTATATAATTTTGTATCTTATAATTCTGTATATTCTAATGTGTTATCATGTTGGTACAGTCGTATTACCGGATGTATTGTCTCCACATTTGTCTTCAATAAACACATGGACACTCAATTTTAAAATTATTTAGGGCAACGCTTAATATTGGGACCACTTTTTTGCAACGTTTTTTCAATTTGTCTCTTCCGCTGTGGTTAAGTACGGAATTTAGAAGAAAGGATTTTAATATGTAGCATTTTACGCTATAGCCAAAAAATATTTATTAAATTTCTCGTCACCGATTTTATATTAGTGTTATTTTTCAAAACATACTACAGTTCAAAAATGTGGTCATTTGCATGTAATTGTGACCACCCCATCTTCAATTGTGGTAAACATTTATAATTATGAAAAAAATGATATTGTAAGTAAATACAGACTTAATATATGTAGCGTTATCCTGATAGCCTAGTTGAATAATTACGCAAAGCCCGAGAAAACAATAAGGCAGGTTAAGTTAATACTTGGATGGCCCCTGAAAAACTTTTTGATTTTACAATTTAATGTATTTTCCGGTCATAATAAAATTAATATTGGCAGGCAACAATCTTAATTTTACATCATTTTCTTTCATTACTTGGAGTTCTTGATTAAATTGGTGGGTGGCCACAATTACAAGCTTACACAAGCTACTTTTACACTGACCGAAATTACAATTACAGGCTCTTCATCCTGCGTGATGAGACTAATACAATAATAAATACAAATACACATTTAGAATTTTCTGTCACCATCATCTATTTAGGGTGCTGACAGAGACCGTAGCACATGCCAATAAAGTCACTGTCTAAGACTGCATAAAAGACAGGCACAGAGACAGAATGTAGGGTAACGGATGGATGGCAGTAATGAATGGGATGGAATAAAAAATAATCCCTATTAACAGAATGTTTATGGGAAATCATTGTTCACATGCGGAATGTCTAAGGAATTCACTGGGATAATCACATTCTTGAACTTGCTGAAGTAATATTCAGCGCAGCTTGCTTTCTACTTTCATTTGACACTGCATTCAAGACGATATTGAACCAGGTATTAATACATAAGGAATTTAGTGGGTGTGTATCACTATTAGTCTCCACAAGGCAAATAGCATATAATTGTTGCGAAAATATGTCTTAATTATTGTTATTATAATGATTTACCAATTCCATCCTTGAACTTTCATAGCCAAAACCAAACTCATTCATAATTCTCTCTACTACTACTACATCCACTACTACATTCATTCACTTATTAGTACTACCCTGTTGTTACCTTTGTAAAAACTGGATTAACAATAGCAGCCCTCACCACATGATATTTAAAGCTAACCAGGAGGAAGTGGCTCATTGTGACCCCACGAGAAAGTCATTTTATCGTTGCTGTGCATCAAAAATTAATAGTCGATAGTTCTAGAGTTTAATTATAGCCGTTGTTCCCAGGCGGAAATGTGTTTGAGACAAAAAGCAGTAACCTGTCCGCAATAATAAATTTTGATCCACACAAAAGCGCAGAAAAAGAGGGAAACAATTGGAAATAAATTTTATGTGACCTTGTTTATTGTCCGTGAAGTTCAAGATGGCATTTCAGAGACATTGACGTAGGCCAAGGTATTGGGTAGGCATCCTGGATAGGCACAAAAGCTTCGAATTGTATCCTGCATTACTGCATTCTAACGGCAAGTACGCAATTAAGTACATGAAAAATCGGCTTCCTTAGAAGGAAAATAATTTTATGAGATACTTCTAGAGCTCACTCAGAATATTTTGTCCCCAAAATTGACACCTTCCATTATTGAGATAAAAGTCGATATTTTCTCTTCCATCTGCCTTCCTCAGGTCAACACAGAAGATCCAGCGGAAAACCAACAATATGGCAGTTGTCTCCTCAAATTGGAAGGACTTGTCCTTCCTCCTCCTACTCCTTCTCCTCCGAGGAGGCAACTCCGCTACATATCGGGGCAAGTCACTGCATGGCAAACCCAGAGAAAGCTAATATTGAATTTAAATAATTAAATCATGATTCAATAATTGTGAATAAAATGTCTGAACTCCTCCGACAGATATCCCCGACGCGGGAGGGAATGAAGGGAACCGAGTGCTGGGAGCCTATTGCTACACCTTCGAGAAACAGTGCAGTGAGTAATTAGATCCTTGTCATTAGTAATTAGTTATTTCTCCTTTCAAAGTGACTACTCAATTAGTATATTTTAATGATTGTTGCGCATTTACACGTCCATGTGCATGTACACACACATGGACGTACTTTTAAAGTAATCTGTGGCTTCTCCAGGCCCTGATATGTGGGACGGTCTCTGTGCCACTGGGACGTAAGTTGGAAAGTTATTATTTGTCATTCCTTCATTTCTACATATTATTTCATTTCGATCAATCTCAAAACCTTCTCCATCCATTCGTATATTGACTGGCAAACATTTGTCCGTAGAAATCAAAGCCCAATCATGCTGAGGGAACATGCTGCTAAAAACCATGATGGTCACATTCCGATAAAGTTTGAGTCAACTTACAAGAACGTGCATACCGTGATTTGGGAAGCAAATAATGGGCACTCCAGTAAGTTCAAATCCTTCCAATTGACTTTCAGCTTCAGCGTCATTTCTGTGATCGAAAATTATCGTGCAAAGCTACTGTGTATGGACGATAGCCCAGAAGATAATAGGCTGTTGTTAGTGTCGACTTATCCTATAATAATTTAATAATCATTTAATTTAATTAGTCATCGTCCAACTCAACAAGAATGCAACATCCAACGCTGAATTTTCGCATGCGGACAAGAAGCTCAAGTATAAATTCGCCCACTTCCATTTCCATTGGGGCTCCACCCCGGCGGTAGGATCTGAGCACTCCGTTGACAAGCACAGGTGTGCTTCTAGTTTCTAGCAATACTGGAAATCCGACATCAAAAATATAAACGATTAATGATTGAACATAATTTCACGGGCTTCCTGATTTCATTTGTTTCCTGCAGATATCCCATGGAAATGCATATCGTTCACTACAAAAGCATCTACCACAGCGTGGCAGACGCTCTTAAGTACCCGGAGGATAATACAGCTCTGGCTGTAATCGGTGTTTTCTTGAAGGTCAGTCGTTGTTCCATAAGCCCGGGCTTTCTATTCTCAATTTATATTCAATATTCAATGTGAAGGTCAATATGAAGGTCGATATGAAGGTCAATATGAAGGTCATCGTTCCGTGATTTGTTTTTCAGGTGGGGAAACCATTGGAACCAATGCAGTTCATCGTGGATTACGTGAAAAAAAAGGCCATTGAGGATACGCCTGGTGTCTCACCCGTCCAGGGCTCACTTAAGCTCACTGACCTCTTGCCAAAGAACAGGGAGGCCTTCCGATATCTGGGCTCCCTGACGACCCCGCCCTGCGCCGAGAATGTCCTCTGGACTGTCTTTAAAAATCCCATCGAGGTCTCCGCCGACCAGGTAAATACTGCTGCGTTGTAAATCTGTAGACATTCCACAATAACGTTTTCCTTTTTCTCTGTGACAATCTTGAACCAGCGAGAAATTTCTGAACCATGTCTGAATTGCAGGCCGCCACATTTCGAAAAGTCAAGACGGCAAACGAAGGTCATCGACGCTCTCAAAATTTCCGACCTCTCCAGTCACTCAATGCCCGGGCAACGGAATTTTTTCATTAGTAACCCAGCACAATTGTCTACGTAACCGGCACGTGCATCACTGACTAATAGTTAGTGCTGAATAAATTTGGCATTGCCTGACAGCAAGTGCATTTCAGTATGTACTACAAAACAGCATGACTGTATGTTCCTGTTTTATATTAAATCTCTATTTAATGCTCAACCAGTTGGAATAGCATGTTTTTATGTGGCTGAAATAAACACCTTTTTTGTGCACGTGTCTCCCATGAACTGCGTACGCCTTCGGTCATTAACACTGGGACATAAATGTGACATGAATCAGGTGTATAGGTATGAGTTTAATTGCTGATCGCTTTGGCTAACTCATTTGGCCTATACCTAGCTTATTCTGCGCAGATACGTTCATTTAATTGTTGGTATTTTTTACTTCATATCGTGGTTGAAATATTACGTATAGGGTTACCAGATTTCAGGAATCTGAAATCAGTACATATAAAATCCTCGGCCTGAGCTTAAAAATTCGTACGAAAACATGCGAAAAATCGCTATAAATTAACATATTAAACAAAGATTTCCCTCAACTGCTGCTTAAACCACATTTTATTGCGGATCTAACGGCATTTTCAATATGATCACTGTATGTAGTGACATAGCCGCGGTCATTCTCGAGGATATTCGGCCATCCAATTTTCGAAAAAATCAAACTAAATAATCATAAATTGTCGTAAAAAGCCCACAAAGTAGGTTTACGTAGAATTCCACCATTTTATTGCTGGTTACGTTTTACTATGATTAGATTTTTTCTTTGGCATTTGTCTATCGCCAAAATAATGAAGACATCTATTTTTCTTTGATTTTTCCTGCTCTTCTCTTTAAATTTTCTTGTGTTCACTTTTTCTATACCTTTGCAGTTAACTTCTTTTCATGTTTTCATCGTTGCATACGTCACTTTTATTTCCTTTCGCCACCTAATTCACTCACTAGCTTTCTCTGTTTTTCTCTGCTGTACTTGCTGCCCACTGAAGGCATATGAGAGAAAACATTTAGAACACACGGGAATAAAATTACGGATAGTAACTGTAAGCAAATAGAGAAATGGTGCTTGAGATAAAACCGCAGGAAAAAATAACGAGGAATTGGAATAAGTGTCGATTTCAATAATCAAAGAAAAATTTGGAACCACACGCACACGTATTAATTGAAAAATTAGAAATAATCAGATATCATGGTGGTCTGGCGGTAGACAATTTTGACTGATTATTAGAGCTCGTTAGATTTCAACTACAATCTGCTAAGGAACATCATTGTCCTACTAAGGAACATCATTGTCCTATTGTCATTGAGGCGACAATTGCTTCTTGCTACGCTGTATACAAGTTTTTGGTACGTCTCAAATTATTATGAACTAATCTGGTTTTTGCCCGCAATGATGCTGTGCACGAAAAAATATTTGAAGAAAATCCTTCTTCTTCCTCTTTTACCAAATCAGTACATTTGGCTTCCTGATTGAGGGTCAATCAGGAATCAGGAACGAGGTCGCCAAATCAGTACTGTACTGATGAAATCAGTACATCTGGTAACCCTAATTATGTAACACGTGTCAAGGACGTTACTGAATACGATTGGGTTCGGCAGGCGCGTACACAGAATGTGGAGGAACTGATGGCAGTAATGAAACGGGCCGAAAAAAATATAAAAAATAATCTCTATTAACATTATGTAAATTATGGGGCATCGTTATTCACTTCATCCAGAAGAATCTCCAAGAATATCACTGGAATAATTGAAATCTTGAACTTGGTGAAGTACCATTCAGTTCAGCTTGCTTTCTGCTTTCATTTGACATTGCGGTTAAGACGACATTGAACCAGGTATGAATACATAAGGCAGAGCATGAATTGGTGTGTACCCGCTCATTTTCGGCTCGTTGTCTGTCCAAGTCCCGAGGTTAAACCAGTTCGCTAAACCCCGAAACTAACGCCATTTTCATTGGAGTCGTGCGAAATATCTTTTAATATAGCTAATAATTAGCGAAAGGCACTTTGCGCGATATTTTTCACCCAATGGCCTTTCAATTTCAATTTTTGGAGTGTGCTTTTTTTTAAATCAAAATTACGAGTTTTGTGCATTTGCGTTTTTCAGCTATTTACGAATTAGTACAAAATAAGTGTGCAAGATGCAATTTTTATTCAATTTTCAACTACCGATTTACACAAGGAAAGTAAAATTAACTATTGTAGTATCTGTTATTTGGAAGTAGTCAATTATTTGCTTAGAATATAGCGATTACCGATTACTAATACTAAATTCAAGGTATGCCAATAATACACGGCTTTTCTTATTTAACGAAGTAACGGCTATGCGAGTTTGAATAGCCACAACATCAAACAGCAACACACAGCAAGGCTTTTTCATCTTTTTTGAAATTATTCGAAAAATATGAAAGCCTGAACATTCCTGAATCGTAGCTGTCTGTTCGGACACGCGCAACATTAATGTATAAATTTGTAAGCATTGGGCTTATTAATTGGGCCACTCCACACAAAGTCAACAATGCCAGTGAAAGCAGCTGTCCAAACGGTGGCAATTTTCTGGCAAAGTTGCTGACTTTTTTGTAAGTGAACATATCGAAGGTGCGCCTTCGTGAGCAAGGTACGCTTTTTACGCGTTTTGTGCTTTTTGATTTTTTCACTTTTGGGATTCTCAGTCTACCAGAAACTTATTTTGGTTTATACTACAGGCGTCGTAGGTAAGCGTTTAGGAGGCGTGTGTAATTTTGATTGTTTTGAGCGTTTATCTTTTTCTATACCGAAATCGCTGTAAATTTTAACTATCAGGTACTTCTGAACACTTGTAGAGGAACTCACTCAAAAAACGACTTATACATCTAATAACAGAACTGAAAATAGATAAGACGTATCTAGATGTTATCTCCGATGGAACCGGAAACTCCTCGTGCACGTAGAGGTTATTTAAAGAACCTCCTATGACATGGGCAACTTACATTCCAAATCTTGAGCTATGGGTTCATATCTAGAAGTTCCCAACAATCCCTGGTTATGTCCTGGTAAAGGATCATTCCGGACGGTTTTTTAACAATTTTCCTGAAAATGGTACAAACATAAAACACGTCTGTATATAGATGTTGTTGGACCCCGCCATGACAAGCTCAGACATTTTTGCAGCTATTTTACGAAGGATCAGCACACACTGTGTAAATAATTATTACCCCAAGCATCCCAAGCAAAAACAATAAAATGCAACTTTTATTCCTATTTTCGCAAGCAACAAAGCACGGTCATTCCAGCAGGAAGCACAAAGAGCAACTGAAAACTTCTACGTGGCATTCATCATCTCATCATTTCATTCATTGCATTGCATCATTTTTCAAATAAACAAGAACGTTTTTATCATTTTTTTTTTTACATAACACACATCATGGCAACTAAGCAATCTTCCACAGATGCGAAAAACAGACATGCTTTCTTCTTGGAGAGAAAGTCTCCAGAAAAATGTGAATCACCTTCCAAGCTTCCGTAAGTAAAGCCCGAGAAATCCCGAGTAAATCTGAAGAAAAAATTCAAAAATGGCTGAATATTCGCAAAAAGAGCAGAAACTTGTGAGTTAGGTGGCATATTTCCCTGCACTTGTTATGCACGTAACTTGACAAGGAAATTCAAACAACTCTAAATGCGGGTGAGACAAGCTCAGAAATATTTAGCGAATGAATGCAGGTAGAACACACAAATCCGTATTCAAATCTGTAATCACCTGTAAAATGCACCGTACAAATGGCATTGTCGGATTACTCCACACGCATTCGTCTTTCTGGAAGTCCCAAAAACGTGAAAGGAACTATGGTGTTATAAAATGGGAGGAGGAGAAAAAAGAAATGGTTTTGAGCGGAGAAACAAAAGCATCATTTGTGACTGAAATAATTTCCCCAGTGATTGGGTTATTATTATTATTGTTATTGTAATCACACGCTGAGCAATCAGAAAGATAAGTAATAATAGATTAATAATAATTAAACGAAAGGAGATTACACGCTCAGTATTTGCTCCCAGGATACGTTTGATGAGCGGGAGAAGGATGATTGTGAAGCACGTGCCGTGTTTTAGATCATACTAAAGCGTTGTGGTTAAAGGAACGTAAAAATTAGGAAAACATTAAAAAAAAGCCGTAAATTTTGGCTTGAAAAATCCGATAGCCTTAAGTATGTTCCCATCTCCCAAATGATCTTATATGCACGCGTACAGATGAGAGACAGATTGAGCTATACTCAACCCGTGCCTTATATTAATCCGTGAGGGAGAAAGATAACCCTCAGCAGTACCTACTGATCCTCCCGCATATAAAAGGGGAAGCAAAACCATGACAAGTCAGTAACTTACTCCTGCTGAGTAGCTCAGATTGCTACATAAATTTTCTGCAGTCCCTGAAACCAAAGTTTCTTCAATTCAAACAATATTTTCGTAAAACCGATTTTTCAAAATCCCACAATGTCCACATCATCTACCTATTGGGGCGTCATCAGCACCGGCAAAATCAGTCAAGACTGGACTGCTGCAGTGTTAACTCTTCCCAAATCTGAGCACCAAGTTCTGGCTGTGGCAGCTCGCAACGTGGACTCGGCCACGGCCTTCGTCGAGGTATTTGATATTCCTAAAGTTCACAATCCTACGAAGTTCCTACGAAGATTTGTATAAAGATCCCGGCATCGGTAAGAATCGCATTTAATTCCATTTGTAAATATGTACATGTTGGCGTATCTTGCCACCATAACTTTTTTTTACTGTAAATATAATTTATTTTGAAGTGATTTTGAAATATGTATGTATGTATTAAGCAAATGTAAACACCCATTGCTTTATGACACTTGCAGAAGTTGTGTACATCGGCGCACTTCACACGGAGCACGCCCGTCTGGCCAAACAGGCTCTGTACCATGGAAAGCACGTGTTGTGTGAGAAGCCGTTGGCCATGAATGTCCGGGAGACCAAGGAGCTGGTGGAATATGCCAGGAAGAAGAATCAGCTCTTCTTCATGGAGGCCGTCTGGAGTCGCTTCTCCCCCCCCCCTACCAAAAGCTGAGGGAGGAGCTTGCCAAAGGAACCATTGGGGAAGTCTACAACGTCTTCGTGTCCATGGGCATGAGATTCCCCAAGGGTGATTGGCGCCAGTAAGCTTCCTATAACAAGCTGAAATTATCTAAAATAATGACCAAGGGACGTTCTCCTAAACAATTTAAGGGCTTTGTTTTGTTTGAATTGGGGGAATGTGGACTGTATGGAATGAATTTATGCGCAAGGAATCAAAGTATAAAGCCACAGTGTTATGCTGCACTTAAAACACTCCTGAAACTCCTTTATTAAAATCAATAAAATAAACAGTGAACACAAGAGACGCTAACTTGGAAAAGGACTAAGAATTCTGGAGGCCAGCTTCTTTTATACGCTGGAAAGGAGAAAAAATACCAATGATGAGGGCATACATTTTAGGGAAAAACAGGTAAGTCATGAAAACAGACATAACATGGGTCATTGCAAGGTTACATTATCTTAGGTTAAAAATAGGTAATCACGGCAGCATAGGTAAATTAAAAAATTGGATAAATTAAAGAACAGAGTTCAGTTACACTCATTTTACATAAACACAGACATTGTACACTACATACACATACAAATATTCAACTCCAACAGGCTTTCTCCTAAAAAATTTTAGGACTTTCTCCTAAAATTTTTAGGGACTTTCTCCTAAACATTTTAGAGACTTTTCCTAAACATTCTAGAGACTTTCTCCTAAAAATTTTAGGGA
>JAQGBT010001422.1:0-32293 GCA_034698585.1 Disparrhopalites patrizii | reverse complement strand
TTTGTTAACTTTTTGTTAATTTTAATTTGTTAACTTTTTGTTAATTTTAATTTGTTAACTTTTTGTTAATTTTAATTTCCACATGTTAATTTGCAAATTTTTTAAATACATTAATAGTTATTGATGCATTTTGTAATTTGTATTATTCCATATAAAATACAGTCGTATTTTGTAAGTCCTGCTCAAATGTATACGTCCCGAATACATTGACACGTAATGTTTGAAAATAAATTCAGATAGATTTCACAGTTTACACCCCATACACTGTGCCATGCTGCCCTGTGGCCACCAAATGCGCTGCGGCAGCATGATAGAAACTAGAAGCGGGCGTTGGTTTCTAGTTATAAAAATAAAGAAGACAAAATAGTGAGAAATTATTATAAAAAGAATCCAAAATCCATAATGGTATACATATACATATAGAGGGAAAGAGGGAAAGGCGACGTTATTCAAAATTTTTAAAACAAAGTATTAATATGAGTACTTGAGTATTTATAAATATATTTAAACGTCTAATTTTGTAATCATATTAAAATTAAACCTCCATGAGCAATGCAATTAACATCGACGTTAGGTGACAAATGGGAAGATGATTGATACGACGCGATTTTATTATGCTACAAATCCTGTATTATCCTTGCACTACGACGAAGTACGAACGTTCGAAATGGATTTGAGAGGAAAAAAAGGCAGAAATTGTCGCAGAAAACAGGAAATTCTTTGTCCAACAATTCCTTCCTCGATTTTGCAAGGAAACTTGTGTGTTGTGACGTTGTGAGGAAGAGAACCAGAATTTAAATTGTAATTGTTGACTTCCCCATTAAAATACCATTAAAATCATCCTTTAATTCCCATTTCAATTGACCCACGAAAAATGACCTTCACGGGTGTCACATGTGGGCTGGATTCCCCCAAATCCCTAATTTTGATCTAAAACCCTGGGTGTTTACATGTGCATGTAGTTGTTAAGTACCGTGTTAATTTGTGTTAATTTGTTATTGTAATATTATGTACATTGTACATCTTCTATCGTAATTAAGGATTTATTTCCACAACAAAATAGTTTTTTATGTCATGACGGGGGAGTAGAATTGGGAGAAGACCACGTGATGACATTGACCACCAAAAAATCATGATCATCAGCTGCGTGTTTATGACTACACATACTATTTGTACGTTTTTGTTTACAAAAAAATCCTCCTACGTATGTCGTCATCAGGAACATCAGAGTGAGTGAGAGAGGATCAAGAGCAAGACAAGACTGTGACCCGAGAATGATCATTATTTCGAAGTGTTTCTGGTAACTTTTGTGATTTTGTCAGTAAACTGCATCACAAGGATTTTGATGACACGAACGCTACCCAAGAGAATTGTAAAAGAAATCATGAACAATAATCAAGGATCTCATCGCCAATAAAGTGTGTTTTCGTTTCTACCATCTGCGTTGTCTTCACACAAAAAAAAAAAAACCTGGTTCATTCATCAACACTGCGTAGTATTTTATTTGAAACGACAATCATTGTCGCAATATTTCTGACTGGATTAACACATTAGTTATTTTATTTTGGAACAAAAATCTTCCAGTCTCTTTTACCAAGAACAAAGACAAAGTTGGTCCGTGTGGCATTAATTTGGTAAGTCCTTATAGCCTCATCTGAGCCATTGTTAACTATTAATTTTTAAATAATTTTTGATCCCACTGAAGGGCGAGTTTGAAAAACTATGTATTGATTGTCTTCGTGATGTGAGGAATATTCAATGTAAGGATTCTGGGGTCATTGTGCGTAATGTTCACTATTTGGGTAATATTTGATGTATGGATCCGTTTGGGCGATATTTAATGTCTGATGAGTTGGATAATGTATACATGACTGAGAAAGATGTGTACGTAATCCTTATTATGGGCAGAAAGTTAGTTAAGGACATCATGCAAAATTCGTGGTGTTGTGAGTATAATTTATGGGGTTACAATGCTGTATTTTTGTCTTCTTCCAGGTAGATCGAGGAGACACGTGTGATTTTGAGATTGTTTTCTCCAACCAGATCGAAATATGCGTGTACAGACGGAATTCTAACTCTCTAGTCTTGTTGAATGCTGAAGTTGCCAGAAATTAATCATCTATTCAAACAAGAAACCCCATTTCATATTATACTAAGACTGAAACTTAGAAACTATTTTAGATTAATTCCTATTTGCCAATCATTGTACACTTTAAACCAATTACATAACCGTCTAGTTCGTTTTTCGACAACAACGGTATCGTTAATTTCTTACTGTACGATTTTATGTATTCCCAGCCGAATTAGTTTTATTAGACTCGGAAAGAGTTTGTCAACTGGATTCAATTAGTCCAGGTGATAGATTTTTCGAGTCGTAAAACTAAACGTTTAGGTTACGTATAATCTGCTATTCTGGGCTCATAGAATGACAACCATGTACGAAAAGCAAATCACCAATATACGATTTAATCAAGATAAAAGTGAGTCATTTAATTGATTTTTCCGTTTGTGCAATGTTACCGTTTGTCGTGAGCAAATCAGGTTGTAGTGTAACCACGCTTTGAATTACCTACAAATATTAATGTTTTACAGGTTGTTTCATGTGTTGCATGGATAATGGCTTGCGGATTTATTACGTAGAACCCTTGGTGGAGAAAGTTCATTACGGTATTTTTAAACGTTTTCCAAATATTCTTACGGTTTAGCCATTTAGAGAGTTACCTATTTTGTAGATTTTCAGTTATTATTGTAATGTTTCGTACACAGTCATGATAGAATAATCCAGTACTTACAGTTTTGAATCCGTAGTTTGCGATTCGAATAAAGTGGATTTGGTGTAGGATTTTGGCGTAGGTGTAGGATACCTCATGACACGTTATTTTATTTACTTTATTTTTTTCATTCATTTTTCAGCACTTAAATTGTAATACTTGCGAGTTGTGTATTTCCGAACCTTAAAGTTGTTCTTCATGTCATTGCAGATGATAGAGCCATAGGAGGAGTTGGATTTTGTGAAATGGTGTGGAGATCTAATTTGTTCGCCATAGTCAGTGGAGGGAGTAAACCCAGATATGCTGACAATTCCGTTCTTGTTTACGATGACAAGAGTAAAAGCGCAGTACTTGAGTTCACTTTTGATCATCCAGTTTTATCCGTCCGATGTAGGAAAGACCGATTAGTCGTTGTGCTCAAGAACAGAATACACATCTTTTCCTTCCCTCACAATCCTCAGAAGCTATTTACAATCGAAACTAGATCAAATCTACTAGGCCTGTGTGAATTATCCCCGGGTAATTGTAACTTGTTAGTTTTCCCGGGTTCGAAGATAGGGTCGTTGCAGTTCATGGTAATTTTGTTTATTGTCATATGAAGGTCTCAGAGTCATACGATCCTAAATCCATTTGCGTTCCAAGAAGTGCAAAAAGCTGCTGGTGAAGCAAAATATTTATAATTGCCAAAAATTTTGTCCAAGAAACACAACTACCGTATCTATAGTTTTCATCGAAAATTAGCGAGGCACGGGAAGTAAAAATACCGAAATATGGACGAGATCAAATAGCGCAACAGTCGTTGTAGGTAGACATGTCTCCCTATAGTCGAAATACAAAATGAAAGTTCTTGCCTTGCTAAATCCCATAAGAAGTTTTGGTGTAGTGATGGCCTCTCCGCGCTTTGGTATGATGCAAAATTAAAAAAAAAAAATCAAGTTGTGAGTGGAACTAGCCCAAATGTTTTGCACATTTACCGACGGTAGGGAACACGTAAAAAAATACGAGCTTTGAATACTTTTAGCACTTTGCGTGCGTTACTTGTTAGTCTGGCATGGTACTGAAATATAATTCGCGCACGTTTCTGCAGTATGTTGGGATGACCTATGAATTATATGCCAACCGGAACACTCATACTGGATTATTTAAGAGAAAAAAAAATCATTTTTGAACTTGGGATGGTATAACTCTGGGACCTTCATACATATTTTGACACCTGTGAAATGTACCTTAATATAATTTTATTATTTGCAAGTGTTGCGGAACTTAAGGATTTTTATTTGAATGTAGAACTTGGCTTCAGCGGAACCTACAGTATCTAGTAGTCCTATTACTATAGATGCTCATCAAGGCGAATTGGCATGCATAGCTATAAATCAACAAGGCACCGTGGTGGCTACTGCATCAGAAAAAGGGACTCTGATCCGTGTGTGGGATACACAGAAGAGGATTCCGTTGATTCAATTACGACGCGGTACTGATCCGGCGACCATATTTTGTATCAATTTCAGTCCAGATTCAAATTTTCTTTGCTGCTCAAGTGACAAAGGCACAATTCACATTTTTGCCCTAAAAAATCAAAAACTTAACAAAAGATCGACGTAAGTACAAAGTAGTCGTAGCTTATTCGCTGTGTGTATAATGTTGTTGGTATTGTTGTTTCCCATTAATACAAGCTAGCACTTGTATCAATCTCCTTTCCTTTTTTTAGGTTTTCAAGAATGAGTTTCTTAGGTCATTATGTGGATTCTCAATGGGCCCTTGCTAATTTTACTGTACCACCGGAATGTGCCTGCGTTTGTGCTTTCAGTTCAAATAGTTCTGTTGTTGGTATGTCGAGTGTGTCATATTTTCACTTGTGTGAATTCTGAAATGCAATGGAAAACTAATGTATTTACCTTTATATTTACGTTTATGATGCAGCGATTTGCATGGACGGCACTTATCACAAATATGTCTTCAACGAAGATGGAGTTTGTAGTCGCCTTTCCTACGATGTCTTTCTCGAAGTGTGCGGTGATGATGACTTTTGATTAAAAACTCTGTGGAACACTGGTAAACTCACGGCCACTAAACAGTCGAGATTTTTTCATATCGTTAGCGATTTTTTAATAAATTGTTGTAAGTAGTGAGTGTTATTAGATTGCACAAATGGATACGTATAAAAATAGCAATGCTTGAAGTCACTCCTCATTGAATTTTCTATTGTCAGGACCAGGACCTATGCAATTATGCATCTGCAAAAACATTTTAAGAAATACTATTTTTTGTGTGCGAAAACATATATAAAAAATGAGATAATCCTATATAACCTGTCTAGCCATGTAATACAACAATGCTGATAACTTGTTCAAGCAGATGTTATTTTGTTACATAAAGATAAAGATGTATGTATAATATGTATACTAAGTTCCTTGTGTCTTTAAAGGGACGTTATATTTCTAGCCGAATCTGTGAGTAATTATTCCTTTTGAAAAACCAGAATGGCTAGTTTCTTCTGCTTTCACACTTGTTGCTACACTAAGTATTTGATTTAAAACGACTGTAAGTACAAGTAAATATTATTTATTTGTTGGAATACCCCAGCAAATTACCTATATAAGACTTCGTAGCAGTTGTATTAGGTGTAAGACGTTAACAGAGCTTGAATCATACTTTTTTTGGTTGACTGAGGTTTCTGTTGTCGCGTGAAGAAGTGTATAACCATTATTTTCGTTTAGTGATATTTTCATTTACAACTACTGAGATTTTATTGAAAATGTGCTCTAATGTACGTTTGATGCTGAATAACATTGTACTTGCGTTGTTTGTTACGCCTCCGCAGCGTTTGCATATATCTGCAAAAAAAAAGGAAATGTGAACAATTTTATGTTCCTGCGTTTTATAGAAAAAGTCAAAATACCTGTTAATCATGTAGCTACACAAAAACAATAAGATATAAAAAATAATAAATATATACCTATACGTATGTACGTATTTATATTTATTTTAGTAAAGCGCAATTATACATACGATAAGGACAATAGCAATATAAATGAAGTAAGGTTAATGATAAGAAAAATACACTATACCATCGCCTAACGTGTAACTAAGAATACGAATGTAATTACAAGCGAAAGTTACGAATCTTGGGTTATTTACTGTATGCTTAAGAATTCCGTTTATCGCTGTGTTACGAAAAATCATTTTTGGTCGTTATAAAATGAATACAAAATGCGAGTTTGTACTTTTGATATTACTTACGGAAAATATACTATTTGATATACATTCATATTTGATGAGAAAACTTTGTTCGTCAATAAATTGTATTTCATGTCTAAATCTAAGCGTCATTTTTGTCATTTTGGTACTACTGGTGTCGGTGTGTGTAGTGTGTAGATCGTTGATGGTGTACAGTAGAACTATAGTGAATGCTAGAGGACTGGGTTCAAACATGTTCCACTGCAACTTTGCACTTTTGAACTCTTGCGATACCAATGCACCTAATACTCGTAAGGGGACACCCTCTAAACCACGTAACCGCCATGGGGGTAGGGGGGCTTTAGTCTCAGCTACGAAATTATACGACGGGGGAGGGGGGATAATTGAAAGAGTCACGGATGTTTGTGTAAACCGTCAATTATAAAAATATTTGTTCCGCTCGTATTTAAAATTTAATTTACAAAATATGGCGTTCATAAACAAAAATTTATTGTCAGCTAACGCAGTCCTCTCATTAACCCGCCTATTACCCAACTAGCTGATAAGTAAGGTACACCACGTATCCACACCGGATCCCTGAAAATGTTTTCACACGTACTCCTCTTTGGGTATCTGCCAAAGAAATATGTAAAAGATTTGGGCCAGTTCGACACACGGATCGCCAGAAGCTGTACTGTATTTTGGTCGAAGAAACCATATGCCTTATTCGTGTACAAAAAAAAGGGAAAACATCCAAGATGATATAACATGAAAAATATTTAATTGCTGGTTCTCCGTAACATTAACACAGTTTCATTATAATCTACGTACTGGCCGTAAAATTGAAAGGTATTGCGTCGTAAAACGTGTAAAAGTTTCTTATTGTTTTGAAATCTAATCTTGAGGTCAACAATGATTAACTCGCTTATACTAACGCAGCCACAGGGGTAGGCCCACTTGAGGAGCCACAATAATCTGCCAAAACTAAAGTCCGTCCTACTCGAGTACGCCAGTCGCATGTGGGTGAGCTGGGGCCGTTGCATGAGTCGGAACACTTGGAAGGGACTGACGAAGAGCCAGGTGAATTGCACATGCTGGATGGTCTTGGGCAACTTGGACAAGTTGATGATGGTGGAGTTTTCCAGCTGAGCGTGCTTCTTCTGGGAGATGTACAGAGTCTTCAAGTACTTGCAACGGCGAAACACCTTAAAATCCAATTGCAAAGCCTGGTGATTCACTCCGTAGTTGTAGGCGTCCACGAGCTCCACGGCCACCAAATTCTCCTGATTATTCGCGATGAACCTCGTGTAGATGAGCCAGCTGGTGGGGGAGGGGATTTCACAGTAAAAGGAGGACACGGTGGACGTCTTCTCACAAATGTTATTCCAATAGCACTTGTAGGCACTAAGATTCAAGGAGAGGTGCAGGGTGGCTAATTTGGGGAAATTGTCCCAGTCCGGCTGGTCTGAGTCCTTGTCGTTGTCCGCGTCAAAGAAATTGAGGAGGACATCCTCGTCCTCGTTAGTCCCACTGAGGAATTCTTCACTCAACACCAGCTGATGTAGACATCGGATGTCCAGTTCCAAGACCCTTAAAACGCGGCAGTTGTCGTGGACCAGAACGGACATGAGTTGGCTGCATTCCTCCACCACCTCACTGAACATCTTGTGAACAATGGTCACCCTCAGGGTATGAGGATGGACCTTACGCAGTAAGTGTTGGTGGATGAGGCTGTAAAGGGTGGCCTTCACATACTTGAGTTCCGCGTCCGACTTGGTATTCGCGACAAATTCCAGGGTTTGCAAATGCGGGAAAATCGTCCTCACACCACTCCCGGCCAGGGGCACAGGGAATAACTTGGGCTTCATGTGAAAGAGGTCCTTGTTAAATTCGATGCTGAACACCGTGATGTGTCTGCAGTCCTTTAAGACAGTGTGGAATGCTGCTTGTCGGATGGCACCGATCAAATTCAAATCCAAAAGGAGCTCGGGATGCTTCAAGAATTTGCCGTTGATGCTGGGCAAATCTAAAATCGTGGCATGCTGAATCCCGATGCTGATCAATGATGAAAAGGACTCGTCATTCTCGTCCAACTCAACCTTGACACCCACATAATCATCAACGTCAATTTTTAGGATCTGACACGTCAGGCGGAGGGCGAGGAGCGCCGCGAAATCCAGGTACTTCCAAATCAGCAAACGGATCTATTAAAATGAGCGGGCAAACCCTTTTAACTTAATGAAACCTTCTACAGCTGTTTTTGTAATTTTGACACTTCTAGTTAGTTTCGTATTTTTTTTACTCTTAATTTTGTTTAAAAATAACCGAATGTCGTCATACGTCAGAATTCAATAATTATTGTTCCAGAAGATCCAATAGTGCTGCATGGATTACATAGCACAGCTGACGTCATTAAAAATGTCAAATACCCCACATTGGATCGTTCAAGAGATATTCGGCTTCTATGTGATAAAAAATGAAGTGGGTGGTATACCTTTCTTGGGACATGGAGTACAGATCTTCGGTTGGTTCTACTGTTGTCAAATTGAGCTAGGGTGTACTTTACGTTCTTTACATTTCGCACGGGATCAGAAATAGTTGGCTTTCGGATATGCAGATAACGTTTTGATTTTGCTGTCCTTTGCGATCCGTCTTGAGAAACTATGGATACTACGTCCAAAATAGCATTCGTTTGTAAAAATAACAAGTGGTATACACATTATTCATGGAGGAGATTCATTGGCAGGAATAAGTTATACATATAATACATACTTGTGCTAGGCCGATGTTTACTGTTATTGAGTCTCCCACTGCTTTGATTTCTGCGAGGTAGTATGGGCCTTTTCCCGGCGCTTGGTAGCGAATCGTTCACGAGGCTACGCTTGTATTCAGCATATGTTGGTGGTCTAGAAGCTCTATCCATTTATAGCTATCGGATTCGGCTGGGTACAAGTCTCTTGCAAAATGGTAATGCATTTTTTTTACAAAAACTCGTCAAATTTTAAAATACTCCAACAGGAAACAACATCCAACATGCTGCTGGACGTCTTATGTTTACAACATATGTATAGTGGATTTTTCTTCAAGGGACAGATTATTATCCTGGGCTGTGTAGTAAAGGCGGTATTTCAAAAGTGCATTGAAGATCTACATCTGCCCAAGCAGGGCGGACAAAAACTTGTTTCACGTAGTATTTAGACGGGTTTCGGCGTAAATGCTGTAGAAGGGCGTCCATGTTTTGGGGAGAGGAACGTCACCGTCACGAACAATGCCCCCCGGCCATATAGCAGTAACAAATTCTCGAAATTGTTCCCACCCCAAAACCTCCGATGATACCGACTGAAGAATTATGATGAAGTTGTCTTCTTTCTTTTTGTGGTTTTCAATTTAATTGGGTATGACTTCATCGTAGCCTTTTTTGTAGCGCAGGGAAATGGTAGAAAAACCAATAAATCTCTAAATTCAAACCATTTTTTAGGGCCGACAACAACCTTACACTACATTATTGCGATTTGCAAAAAAGAAACAATAGTGTTGAAAATGTTTAGGAATTTTACAAAACTACACTATGCATGGAGAACTTTACAATGTAAATACTATACTATGTGCATACATTATAAAACTACTAAAACGAATTTAAAACCTAAAAATGTTGAGCATAAGAAAAAAGCAAATACTATGCCAAATGTCATAATCCGTAAGCAAAGCAATGTTGATTGAAGTTATTGGAAGACGCTGGTCTCACTGGGCTGTGGATACCGTAATCAGTATAAATTACCCTTTCGTGTCAACAAGCCCGACCGATAAAGCGTCTGTTTGTAGTCATAATCATAAATCATAACAATATTATACATACATATAGTTATACATGTACACATGTATGTATAATAAATTATAATGCCGTATGAAATATTGATGGCGAATGGGGACAATGTGACGTAAATAAATAATACATAATATAATTATTAAAATCAATAATCATCGTTCAAACCAAGACGTACGATACTGTAAAAATATTTTTTCTAATATTTTAATTGTTTTTGTGAAGCTGTTTCCATTTTAAATAAGTATATAAATAACAAAGTTGTGTGGCAACGAAATATTCGTAATTGATTATGCCACCACCAACATCATTAATTATTATTAACTATAGTAATCGTAATCAGCCATTCACTGCAAATACATACATGAAGACAGTCCTGTATTAGGTGTCACAGGATTTTCACTGGCATTGCGTCGATTACGTTTTGGCGGTTTTCGTCACCTACCCGAAACTCATGCTACGAACACGCACAAAAAACAATACCATAGCAAGTAAAAAACACAGATGGGAAAACAAAAATGTGAAAACTTATGAAGGGACAAATAAACATCAGAGAATTGAAATGACGATAGTCAATAACCGAAGGTTTATATGTTTTGTGAAGTGTGAAGATGTCTTAATTCCCGAAATCCCAAGCGCCAGCCAATATCCTTCCAAATTCTTGTAATATATAGGGTATAATAAATATAAAATCAATGTGCATATGCACGCCCAGGAAATGTTTTTCCAATACATGCAAGTCCGCTGACGTATCCTTATCCTTAGACCGGGGTAAGATGACACGAAGTTCGTTCCTTTCACACACTATCAAGAATCAAGACGCATAGTTTGCTTTACAATGAACTGCAAAAACAAAAACAATACTCCATTAATACCAACATTAAGACAATGGTCAATGACTATGAAACATACCCATGAATGTCAACACAAACCGTACACACACTTCACAATCACTATAGAAAAACCTACCTTTGTATTCATGGCCTTCTGGACTAATCTACGATAAATACGATTTTAAGCTTCCTACAAAAACCGAAACCAAATTACTGTTCTTACCAATAAATTCTGACACCCTGTCTTGTTCGCCTTCATGGCGCTGGAGGCTTCCCGTTATCTCTTCATTTTCAACCAGGGGCAAGAAAAATTGCACAAACTCAAGCGAATAAGGAGGACTGATAAGATCGAGAACCTGCAGCGAAAGATCATGAATAAATTAGCAATATCCTTATTATGGATTATTAGGAATCATAATATCCCATTAAATGGTTAAATAGTCTCATTCACTACCAATAAATACAAAACCCAATGTCCTTTCACGTCTTACCTCCATCACAAAGTAACGTATCAAAGACACATCCGTATCCCCTTTCTCCCAACATTGCTTAATGTATTTTAAAACTGGCACCACGCAACCCTTTGTAAGCAGGTGGACAATTCGGTCAAGTAACATTTTTCTCATCTCGAGCTATTATGAACAACATTTGTGGGTTTAATAATACAATAAATAAAACAAACTAAACAGGTGCAAAAACTTAGCATTCAAATTATTACCTGAACTAAAATCTCGAGTTCATCCTGCTTGGACTCAAAGAGTTTAATGAGCAAATCTAATACTTTTTGGTGTAAGAGCGGATGACAACTAACAATTTCATCCAGTAAAGCTATATGGGTTGGAGTATGTTCAGTGGAAAGTTTGAAGTACGAAGGTTCCATCACAATTGATTCAACCCACCGAATTACCCCTATACCTACTACAGGATACCTGCATATTAAAACAAATGATTAATAAACTCTTCGTCATATGCAAATTCAAAGTATATAATGTATTATTATGTACATATATTAGGCGCAGTACTCACTTTAAACACTGGTACAGAGCTGGTATTTCAATTACTAATTCCATTCCGCTTTTTCCACTCATACATATAGAATGAACCTTTTCAACCGCTTGCATGCTTAGTTTTAATTCATCCTGCTTCAACGTGCTTCTTTGGCTTCTCTTAAAAATATCAATCACACTGGCAGCGTACGCCAAGAGATAAACGTACTTTGATTTATGCTCAGGATTGAGTTTACTTCCAGGTTTAAACAAGGCATCTATCAATAATTCTGCAATTTTCGAAATAAAAATGTGCTATAATTAAATTACATACACTCATATATCGGTCGTACAACTATAACTATACATATGTGCAACCGTACCTAAAAATTGTGGAGATCGTATTAAATCAACTGGTGGTGGATCGGTGGCTGAATACATTTTGAAAAGGACTGTGATGTCTGCTGGATTAAGAGCGTTCCGGGAAAGCATGGCGGCTAAGGCCTGGCATGCACGAGGGTATGCCGTAGCCCCATTTAAAGCCATTGCTACAGATGTAACATCCTGAGAACTACAAACAGGGAACACGCTTCATTAATGTCTTGGCCAACATTTCCTGAGTAAGATATACGAATATGTTATTGCAGAATTAATTTACTTGGCGTGAGCTTGTTTAATAATTTCTTGACACAGTCTTTTCATGAGATGCGCCCCACGAGATTCTTGCATTAAAACATGCAAAAGCACTTGACTATACACAAAGGTGTGCTCTGCGTGGCATATCATTTCCTGTTAATTAAATATCTAGTTTAAAATCTGGAAGTAATATCATCAATAGTCATGCTTAAATGGAATTATAGTTTCGATGAGCATAATCTCAAGTAGATTGTAGCTGCAGCACCAAACAAATTTAATTATTTACCGCTAAATCCTTGATATTTTTTAATAAGGCCTCTTCCCCACTTGTTAAAATTTTAATTACAGAAGTTTTCAACATGCGTGAAAACACTTCCATCTGTTGTGCAGCTGTAGTTATGCTAGTAATTTCACCCTGATAACCCGCGTCCGAGATAAGCTGAAAACCAAATAAACACATGTACATATCCCTTACAAGTAAAACGCAAGTGCTAGCAAATAATGTATGTAAAGTAAAAAGTAAATTTAAACCTTGATAGTGAAGTTAAGCATAAGACAATCTGGATATTCTTCTGCAAGACGATAGACTAGAGATCGCCAAGTGGGATGTTCGATCATTTCCGTTAACCAGCCAGGCGTCTAAACCAGGCGTTAAAAATTTAAAAAGTGCTCTACTGTGTCTGTATGTTATGTAGTACATACGTACTACGTGCACAATGTAAATTACACAACACTTACTTCTCCTTCCTCTGAAAAAATAGTGTCCGCTTTTTTCGGGTCGAAAGTTTTTATAATCATATCTCTCAAACTTGACTCAACCATGGTTCGAACTTCATTGATGTTCGCTCCTGAAGAAATTATTACCCACATCTTCAACACTTACATCGAATGAAAAGCACATTCTATACATGTCAGATTTTACTCCAATTTTACCTGCTGACATAATCCACTCCGCCATGAGGTTAGCCATTTGCGCAAAGGCATTATAATTTTTGGAAAGTAATTCAATAACTTGTTCCGGACTTCCACCAGCTTGAAAGTATCTAAACAAAGATGGTAAATAAAGAGTATGAATGATCTGGTACGGAAAAATAATATCTTGTTCAACCTCCTTACGGTCGAAATTAAAAATGAACACAATAGTAATATGGTCAGACATGCTGCAGCAAAGCCGCTTTAATTTACATTACCTTTTTAGTTGATTGAATATACCGGGTTCCTAAATGGAAAACCGCAATTGCATTATTACTTTACAATGATATATGTATTCTATGTCTACACCAATAATTTGTTTCAGTATCATTTGCCGACATGTTTCCTCACCATGATGTAATCCGGGCTGGAAAATTTTTCTAGACATTCAACTAAAACTTGCTGCGGATTCTCTTCCACCGCTTCCTCCACCTCTTCATGTTCCTAATGAAACAGTGTCAGACAAAACTAAATTATTGACGAAACCAGTAACTACTATTGGATCAAACTTGCTTGGGCTTTACACTGTATCGTGCGAATTAATTGTCTCGAGAATGATAAGAAAAACGAATTCTAGCAGTCGCAAGTAAACCACCCGGCTTCTTACCTGTTCTGCCACAACGGCATCTGGTTCATGATCATCCCACGCAGCACTTCGTCCCCAAGTATTCTCTTCATCAAATTCTTCATCCATAACTGAATTGCTGAAATGAAATCAAACCCAAAGCATCCAATTATATGAAACTATAAAGCATTAAGGAATCAAGCCCACGTACGTTCCCACCGTCAAACATGTCACACCTGAGCTCATCACAAAAAACTCCAACCTGTGGTTGAACGTTGAACACTCGCATCCATGACCAATAATTCCAATTCAAAGAAATATTTAATGTAAATAAATATAATTAATTATTATATACCCGGAGGTCCGAAGCTGTGAGTCTAAACGCCCAGGAAAAGAAAATAGGCCGCTATTAATTTCAACCTGACATGGGTCCAATTCCAAACTCCTCGACGTACAAGAAGGGAAAAATTATGTTTTGAACTCAAAAATACACACGATCACCGCTTATATTGTACTACTAAGCTATTTATGCACCCTCATTTGAACAGTTGGCAATCAATTGTGAAAATCAAAATGAAAACATTACGATTTACTAGAAGTACAATGCTTAGTTTCACCGCCAAATCACCATCTTTCAATTACGTTCCTCCCGTACACACGTAATTGTTGTGCGGCTCAGCAGGTAATCGGAAATGTACTATCTGGAACCGTGATTAAATACCAAAGGACGTAGAAAACCCAACGAAAACCAAATTGTAACAAAAAAGTCTATTAACTAAAAAGTAAATCAAATAAGAAAATTGCGGCATTTGAACAAGGAAACAAATGTACGAAAAATTCATAGGGCCTTTCACGTGATGGAAAAAGCCCTCGTCTTTTCACGGAGGCAGTTTTGAAAAGATTTGCCTTCCTACCTCTGCCTATGCCCACCTGCTAATCGCCTCCGAAGCTTCTGAGAGCTTCTCCTTAGGCACATGTACGGCCTTTCAACACAGTAAGGATACAATGTCAGGATGGCCGAGTGGTCTAAGGCGCCAGACTCAAGCGTAAGCTTGTCTGCTATGAAGGCAGATCATTTGAGGCTTCTGGTCCTCGAATGAGGGCGTGGGTTCGAATCCCACTTCTGACAATAACATTTTGCCCCCTCCAACTTTCATTTGTTTTTTGTGCATTATATTCAACTAAACTGGAATCCACATATTCCACGATTTATTTAAATATTAAGCACCTATGTGCCCCTTGGGAGTCTCTATTTGCAACATCTGCGGATATGACAAAACGTAAATATACATTTGATATTACCTACAAGAGATTAAGATTGATGTTGGAATCACTGGAAATATTTGTTTTAACTTATATTTTTATAGTAGTAGTAAGATGCTTGAAATGCTTGATTTTATTAGTTGAAATGAGGGAGATCGGGGCAAGAAATGGTATTGGCAACGACTCTGAAAGCCCTGATTTGTCTTATTGAAGAGAATAATTAAATAATTACTTTACGTACCTATGTTATGTTTAATCCGGATTGTCAACAGTAACTTCCAGAGACTTTATTGTTTGTTATAATATATACATAAATTCTTTCAAATGGCTTTAAAGCTAGCACGGCTGTGAAAGTATTGTGGAACTGTGTTCGTAAATCCTGTGGTAGGCAAAGATGATTACAATTGTAATGCCTAATGTAATTGTAGTGAAGTCCCTTTCATGAGCTGAGGAAAGAAACATTTTTTTTTATCTGAATCTAAATTAGGAAGTACACATGCTATATACGTTTGTCTTCTTCATGCAAGTAATTTTTTTTATTGGGATACGGTACAGGTATAAAGCGAAAATTCCTAAATAATAAAAAAAAATTTACTAAAGATGGTAAAAGTTAAAAATATATAATATATTGAGATTGTGTGTAGTTTTCAGTGCACAAATGTGTACTTATGTTATGTGTTAGACCGAGCATTCAGGCTAGGCGCAGCAACCTGTTTACAATTGTAGTGTGAATGCTGCAATGTAATGTGTTTATTACAAGCCTTTCGTTGCAACTGTTCAGCCGATGTTTACATTTGAAACAAGCACGGTTGCCTGCGGGATGCTGTGCCGGCACAATTGTAAACACATTGCAAGCTTGCATTTGTTGGGAAGCAAGAAGGTAGTAAAAGACGACGGGTTCATTCCTCATATTGGGATAAACACAAGTGAGAGAGCTCCAGGACTCGGATGAATCTGGACAGTAAAAGATGACATGTCTCCGTTCCGGGGAAAAAGGTATTGCTGAAATCCATAGGATCGTCGATGGGAGAAGAAAGTGTAGGCTTTGGTCACAGGTCACATTTACATCTGGCCAAGTGTGTACAATTGTACGCAGTCCACGTTTCGTGGTTTAGCAGAGCAATTTCTGACGACTCGGACCTCTGATGTCCACGCTGCTGTAGATGGGCAATTCCTTTATGATTTCTCTCACACACGCAGATGACACCTAAATACAAGAATTTAATTGAGCACGTCCATTAAAATAAATTAAAGAGTGGGTGCGAATGAAGTTTTTAATTCTTTTATGGAACATAAAGAGCGATATTTTCCCTACTCGTACCTCACTCCTAGCCACAAATATTTGTTGGAGATGATACATGTGAAATAAAGCCCCATATCCGGATATATCCGTGAGGAGACAGGTGGGATCTTCGGCCTCGGGTTCTCCATCTCGCCAAGGCTCGTAGATTTCGCAGACGAATGTCCGCAAAGCTGTGTTCAATAGCACAAATGGTTGTCATTAATCATACCACTACGGTTTTTGCAATGACTAATAGTTGTAAAGAGCATTGTTCACAAAGACCTTTCAGATTACAAATGGATGGGCTTTCCCGTAAATTTAAATTCCCAGCTTCTTTGTAACTTCGTGTTCGGCGAAGATGCTCGCAATTTGCTAGGCTTATGCCGGTGACAGCAGCATCGACGTTGGTATTATTCCCTGCAAAAGAATACAACAGTAATCACAACGTGGCTGCCAGAAATGGCACTTTATGTGCACACATACACACGTTTATGCACCGTATAAAGAATGGAAATTAGACAGATAGTTGATGATAAAAAAAAAAGACTCACAATCCAGGAATAAATCCAGTATTTGAAGATTTAGCCAGCTTGTCCACAGTTCGGTAAGAACGTCGTTGCTGGGTGACGTTACGTCCAGGCTCGTAATATTGGGAAATAATTTCACTAACCTGTTCCAGTAATGGAGATTATTCATCCTGTAGGGTGGCTGTAAGTGCCTCAAGTTTTCAAGGGGAAGGACATTGTCCTCTTCAGAAAATACAATGTCCCATGGAATCATATTTTGCCATCCGTAGACAGCTAATGTCCACAAATTTGGAAACATATTGACGTAGGCAATAGGTTTGTGTGGTAATATTTGTGACTTTTCAAAAGCTGTGATTGACAGCTTCCTCAGGTTCGCCATAACGGGGAAATGGACCATGAGGTGGTCACTTCCCAAGTACTCATTCAAAACCAGTTCCTCAAAATTTTCTGCCTGGGACAAGAGAAAGCCTTGCAATGTCTCCGAATTCACATCCGCAGTAAGGTGCTCAAAGGAAAATGTTTTTAGGCGAACGCCAATTTCCTTCAAAGATGTCAATTTGCAGAGGCTTTTATTCTCAATCTGCCCCAAACTCAGGGAGGTTAACGTGCTCCAGGGTCCAGTTTCCATGAGGGCGGTGAGAGCCACGGCCGTCTCGGAGTCCCCATCTGCCAGTCGACGGAAACTAATCTCCTTCAACGGGGAGTTCTGAAAGAGATCCTTCAAGAAGTTGACGTGAAATTTCTTACGACTTGAAAATCGGAGGCTGATCTTTTCCAAGCGGAGTTCTACGCTGGGGCACCAAGCGGGGAACAGTTTGGGGTGATTCGTGACTTCTTCCGGCAGTCCATCATGGGTGTCGAAGGACAACTCCACCAAATTTGGGGCTCTGAGCAGTAACATTTCCCGTAGTTGACAAATGTCCACTTCATCCTTGGTCAATTCCAGAGTGAGGTGTTGCATGAGAGGTCCACAGATCTCAAAAACGTTTTCCAAGAAAGGATTGTTCAAGGAGATTCGACAGATATGAAATCGTTTATAGGGAATGTCGGGACTGTTTCGTAAGAGTTCCACAAACTTTTCCAGACATTTCCACTCGGTGAGTTTGACGGTGACTTCATTTCGGAAACGGCCTATGAGAAAGTAGTTCCATTTCTTACACACCAGCCTGCAGCTGGGAATTCCCGAACTTGGTATTAATTTGGCCACCGTCTCCAACACCTGTTTCAGAAGGTACATTAATAAACAAGTCTGTATACTAATAAACATCACAGATATCGATAGCTATTAAAAAACTCCTTATTCATAAAATAAATGTAAAGTAAAAGGGAACTCACCACATCAATTAGCAACGGATGTCTCTCAGTTTCCGCTTGGTTGGCACTTTCCTCCTGCATGGTGATGGTGAGTGTGTTGAAAGCTGTCTGAATTAATGTAATTCGTCTTTAACATTAGGATAGTAGAGAAGAAATCAAATAAATTGTCCCGAATCTCAGGGCAGTCGCAACCTGCATTTTTCCGTCTCTTATTGTTTGCACCGACATTGTCTATCACATGCTATCCACAGTGCATGTATGTATACGTATTATGTGAAGCAATGTAAAAACGACATTCTCTTACTAAAAACGTTGTATACCTAAATCGATACTTATTCTGCTGTAAATCGTTTGGCATGCCATGTTCCTATTGATTTAACACACTCTTTCTATTTTTACCCTCAAGCCATGCATATTACTTATTACTTTGCACATGCAAGCCGGCACTGGAACCAAGGTAGGAAGATTAGTTCATGAAAACATGACAAGTAGAAGAGGAGGACACGAATTCTCGAAGGGAATAAAAATCTCCCTCATACCCGCTTTTTATTTTGTGTGCTATACTTATTATTATTATACAGAAAATACGTACAAGTCACAAAAGATTAACATAATGCTTTTCATCGTGAAAACTGTGAACCTCAATAGAGACCCGAGTTTCTCTGACCGAATCTGATGTTTTGACAACGGCGAGTCCTTGGAGGAAATTCGTTAGTCGCGTCAATTCCTGACGATGATTCTCAAACTTGCGCCGTAGATCCGTGAGGCAGACATGTTTCACGGTCGTGATGTTAAATTTGATGAGAAGGGGCACGAGAGAGAGTAGAGAGGCAAAGTATGACTCTGTGTCACTCCAGTAGGCCAATTCTAATTTCCTGAGTCGTGGCAGTCGAATGAGAACGAAGAGCATCTGATGTTGTTTGACTAGAACTCTGGACAAATCCAATTCCACTAAACTGCAAGGTAAATACGCGGTTCTGGATAATTTGGGATGAAAAATGGGGGAGTGCTCCTGGTGGTGGATGGTGAGCTTCTGGAGAGACTCACAATGTCTGAGGACGCCCAAGTCTATGGGGTGAACACGATGACCCTCTCTCACATTGAGATTATACACTTGAATGTTTTTCAACGTGGCTGCGCACTGTCGGAGAACTGGGAAGAGACTTGTCCAGGAAAAGTGCCTCAGATTTAATTCCAAACTGGCGAGGTGCGATTGGGCGGTGAGGATTGGTAGCCATTTGTTTAGATGCCGGTCCAAAGTCAGTCGGAGCTCACTCAGCTGGAGGTTCTCCACCCATTTCGAAAACATGAGATCCGGCTCATGACTCACATCCATGGCGGACAGAGCCACAAACACCTGTTTGATTTGAACTTGGAGCACTTTGAGGGAGCCAGAATGACTTCTTATGAGCTTCAAAGCCTCCAAGTGGAATTCGTCCAAGCTCTGAGAGTCAATAATAACCAATTGGAAAATGAACTGCCTCAGAGCGGGACACCGGACGTTATTGAGGACGGGGAAGATATTATCACCCGTATTTTCCGCATCACGGCGATCGTACATGAAGGCGGACAGTCTTAACGTCGTCAAATTAGTTGGCATGAGTGTGTCGAAGAAAAAACTGCGGAAGCCGTAGCGAACGGTGTAAGGGCTGATTTCCACGGCAAATTTCCTTATATTGGGACAAATGGTCACTATCCAGCTGAAATTGTCCGGGGTGATGCTCCCCGTGACTATTAGTTCCCGTAGGAGCTGAGGCCTTTTCAGCAATCCGAAATTGTCTCCACTCTCCGATCGGAAATGTCGCACAATCAGCGAGCCAATGCCCGTATTCCGAAACCAATCATAGCCCGTGACGGTGTCATCCAGCTTGAGTCTCACTCCTCGGCAGTAATTCAACTCATAGAAAATTTGCTTGCAAGTCAAACGGAGATTGAGAACGTCTGGGAAAGTTACGTACTCATAAATAGTTGCTCGGCACTACGTCAAATTAATATGGTATGAATTATTCGGGGAGTCATTTCCACACTTTCTATCAATTAACATTACATATCAGTCCATATGGGATAATCTTGTTGAGATGAAAGAAAATATGCTACATAAAACCAAGCTTAGAGAAATATTGATTTGAATATATTGAATTTTCAACTCACGTCGTATGGGACGAGGAGAACAGAAGAGAAGTCATCACTAGCAGTCGACACGTGGGAATCCACGGAAATCCTCTCCAGGGAATCAAACGTATCCGGAAGTCTGTCCAAATTCTCCTCGAATTTGTTGAGGCGACACATTAGCAGAGGATCATTAGGACTAACTAAGCCCACCTGTCGCGTGGATTTCCTGGACCGGAGAATGGTCGATGCTTTATTGGACACAACCGCCCCCACGTTCGTTGCCCATCGCGAGACTTTCTTTTTCAAGTCCCTCCATCCCTTGGCCATTTTATGGGTTTCGTGACAAGGGTCTCATCTAAATCTCCTGATGATGATAATGTTGCTGCCTCTCTCCAATCCTTTCCCCATGGCACTTGAGTCACTGTCAGCTGTACCAGCTGACGATGATCACCCCCTTCCCTGAAATCCCTAGGAGACAACAGACAATTAATTATTCTTTTCGAACGGTGATTTTATCTCATGTCAAAATGCATAATATTAAATTGTAAGTAGTAACGTAGAGAAAAAAATACTACACAAACAGTTTACTTCACAGGCATGTCTAAAAATATCCCACCACGATAGAGGGCAAGTGACCAAACGCGTCTAGTTGCAGAGGTCGCGGGTAGTGTACCTAAACAAGTGTCGTCAAAGTCATCTGGGATATCCCTGGAGGAGCTTCTTTAGCTTTGGGCTTCCGGTTATGACTTTCTAATTTAGTATAAAAACGGGCCTCTTTCTTTCTGTAATTTATTATTCCTGAAATCCTGAATATTGAGTCTTGAAGTCTTGATCTCTTGATCTTGACTTGAGTCTTGACAGGAAATGCAATTTTTGTTAACGTTAACAAACTGCACATATACATAATATTATAACAAAAATAACTTATGTCAAAAATCCATATTTTTTATATTCATTTATTCAGCACAGAATAGTTTTTATTTCTATGAAAGTCATACATACATACATAACAAGTTTTTGAGGAAAATAATAACAACCAATACAAGTCGACAGTAACATTATTATTCCTTACTTATTATAATTATAATAATTATTATGTATCGTTGACACCTATTTAAATCAGTATAATAATTAGTTTTGGGGGGAACAAATTTCCTCGATTTGATTCCATGTGTGATCACTGCACTGGTGAAATAATTATAATAATTATAATTATCATTAGTTTAAAAAAACACCAGGTCTCTTAGGAGAGTCAGAGTTGTTCCAAGCCAGGAAAAATATTTGGGTGTACACCTTGTTGTTTTGTCTCCTACTAGTTTTAATTGTACACAAACAAAATTTCTCCGATTCAGTTTTTTTCCGTCTACATAATTATAATACACAGGTAAGTCAAAATAGTAATAATTTGCGAGTTTGTTTTGAATAATAGCAATAATGCATATATACACAGGAAAATAATAATGAAAGGTATTTTCTAGGTAATAGTAAGCGTTACAAGTACATGCAGTACGGATTGGTTAATTAAACATTGCTGACTATCATTCACGTACGTCTCTTTAATAGTTAATTAAATAATTGCCGAGTGTATGTACGATATTTGAGTTACGAGAAACTGTGTTTTTCTTATTAATTAATTGATATTAACATATGTATACATACATTATTACGTAAAGAACACACAGTAATTGACACAATCAAGTTTCACTTATATATAGCTATAATCATAATTAATAATAATATAGAAAATTACCAGGGAAAAACACTTTTTTAAAAAAGGATAAAGCATAGAAGCATAAATGTATCACTATTACGTTTTTTTAAAAATTAACATACCCATACAAGATGTGACAGCATCGTATCAATACAACACAATCGTTAACAAAAAGGGTGAAGCGGGCATGATCTATTTCTTTTTTTTTTCTAGATTTTATAGCTATTCTTTTGAGTTTTGAGCTATTCTTTTGAGTCTATATTATATTTATTTTATTCTATAGAATGCTCATATTTTCTTTATCGCGATTATAACAATGATCTCTGGATGTGAATAAAATCAAACGTACGGGCATCTCTAAACTACTTTGAATTGTCGCCCCCTGAACTATGTATGTATAGGTAAATTCAGGGAGAAAAAATTCAAGTATCAGTTAATTCGTAATATTATTAATTACAATTTTTTACGGTAAACATTTCATTTTAGCATGTTCCTCTATTTTAGCTTAAATTCAATAAATATAATAATATTAATGAGACCCTTGCATACATCAGGCAGATAGTTAAATGATATAGGAACATTTGTCTACAGTTTTGCGTTTAAATCAAGAAACCACATTAATTCGAAGGCAAACTAAAAATAAACATAATATCTTATTTATTTCAAACTAGTAAGCTTATTGAAACTTGAGTTACACCGCAGAAAATATGGATAACAACTCTTGTGCAGTAAATCATTATTTTATTTTTTTACCCGTTAAATGTACTTCGTTCGACACAGTAAGTCCGACAAAATTAGTTTTTTTTAGAGACGTAATAAGCCGATTAATGGCAAAACACCACATGATTACTGGTCACTGGCTCAGGCAATAACATCGTAAGAGCAGTTATTGTTACGTATTTTAATAACATGTAATAAATGTAATCCTTTCGAAATCAGATTTTTTAATTCTTTGCTTAGCTCAGACTCTCGCAAACTTATACGCTACAATCTTACGTAGTTAATAAAAACCGTAATTTCATTCAGTCCCAGAAGAAACAGTAACGATTTTAAAAAGGAAACTCAAAATTACAGGGATGTATCCGAAATATACAGGAATTGGTTGGGAAAGCACAGTCAAATCCAGTCAACAAATCGTTCCACACAAATCAGTACTGCAGATAATCATGCTCTTCTCCTTTTCCTTTCGCCAGCAACAAAATTGGCTACAATTTGCGAAATCTTTTTTTTTTTTTTTTTACAGAAAAGCTCACTCATAGCATGACCTTTGCGCTTTTTTAAATAGAAGTTCCTTCCTCTAAGAATTAGTGTTTGGATTTTATATACGGAAACATTATGTTGAGGTAATTATTAATTACTAACCAACTTTTTTTTCATTCAATCAGGGCAGCAACACCTAGGTTCTAATAGGTGTTCGGAAACTGTAATAATTATACAGAAAATGGCACTCACGACGACAAAAGGCAAAATCTGTCAGTTTTGTTTAAAATAATTACACCTAACAGTAAGACTTAAAAATAAAAATTCATAGTACGATTCTCCATATAATCCGCTTTTGTTAATTACAACCTACAAAGAACTTAAGGCATAATCCATTGACAGCAGTGGTAAGTAAGCAGCAACTAGTACAGAACTTCTAATCAAACGATTTTGCTTACCTAATTCATGCTACATAACCTACAATTTATTTAGCTCACGAATGCGTTTATCATTTAATTAATATGGTAAATCGAAAACTTCTTGTTTTTAATAAATAAGCGCGAAGAATTATCCCTACTTTCTCTTTTACCGGAGAGTTCCGAAAAAAAAAACTGGAACAAGGACAACAAAAGTTTACAAGGAATAAACTTTCAGTCACACGAATCTGAAATTTCGTGAAAGTCTGTATTATTATTTAAGGCATGTAGGCATCATATTTCATACGAAACGATAAAATGGGAATTATTTATTATTTTATTTCTAGATTATTATATAATTGTAATTGCGTTTTTTTTTTTTTGCTGATGGATCTTTCTTCATTACATGCCTTCATCAGCAGCAGCCTTTTGTAATCACGCCCTATAATAATATAGCATACCCTACCATTTATCAAGTCGAACACAGTACACTCTTCTGTAACTAATGCAATAAGTCTTATTGAATTTTTCCCAAATTCCACTTTCACTCATCAAAATACGATAATCATCACCCATCATGAACACACACGAGCATACCACTGTTTTCTATAGATTCACTCACACGTTAAATCTTTCCTCGATTCAAAATAATAATATTAATAATAATGGAAAAGAACCTCACCTAAAACTTTCTCCTCCTCCAGCAAAAAAAAAAAAAGAATCTCTTCCATCTACTTCATCTAAACGTATATAATAATACATAAGATATAAATAATTTTTTTCACGTATATGTATATTGTATATGTTTGTGTTTGTTTTCGCAGCTTCTTCTGACTTCTGAGTAGTTCCAGTAAATGTAACTGTTGCTCCTTGGTGTTACGTGTTTACATGTTTATGTATATGCGTACATATATTTAATTATCTATTAATGTGTTATTCATGTATGTGTGTGTTGTGTATAGAAATGTGAAATGTTCTTGTTTGCCATTAGTTATCCCTGCTCTTGCGTGTATTTCGTTTCACTTATTACTGCTTAATCGTACTTATTATTACTTTCAACCAAAAAGTAAAATATACGGAAACAGGTTTGAAGTTTTGAAGTCATAAATTCTTTCATGTCAGAAACAGTTGGTATACATACGACAGTTTCAACAGGAATCTTATTTTACACTATATTAGACGTAGGCTTTCGCATACCAATGCTCCTTTTCATATCTTACCATACAAAACAAACAGTCATCACTAACATATTTGCATTTGATTTTACCGATAATAGCAATGTCAGCAATACAATACAATAAATTTCTCTGGGACATTCCGTTGCGAGGAGAATCGCATATAATTGCTCCTGAGCACAAAGAAATGTTTATCATCTTGATTTTATTTATATTTAGTATTACAAGGGGATCCAAATAATTTTAATTATAAATCACATTGTTTTTTTTTTACCTTTGAACATTTAAAGTTAGCTAATTATTTAAAAGTATATCATTTGGTAAAATAATTTTTTTCAGTCATTTGTTGTATTGTATTGCAGTTTACGTTGCAGCTGTATAACTTATTCTAATACAACATATATGTAGAACTATGTTTCTGGTATACCCTAAAAACTCTTTTCTGTCTCGTTTACAGCCAAGCAACAAATATAACATTTATACATACAATTCAACCAATAATAAATTGTAACTTTTGTGTAATTATTTAAATTTTATTGTAATTACAACTATGTCAACACTCAATTGTGTTTCAATATGTATTATGACATCGAGTTCAATAGCTAACAGGCGTTATTATATGTCCTCTTCCAGTTTTAATTCATGAATATTATAACTCTGCACTGGCACTATGTATAACGGAGTACTATAAATAATTATTATTAATTATAAATGTTGGTAGCAGGTTTTTCATTAGCTAGTGGCATGAAATATGTGATTGATCTAAAAAACAAGTCAGTATTATGTGAAAGTAGTCCAGGTTATGTCTTGTGAATTTAACTGCTAATGTATACAGTGTATACATATAAAGGAGACGGATTCATTGTAGGCTAAACTATTTCCAAAATCTCAATCAAAAAAATTTTTCTTTCAACTCTTGACACAAAATCTGGTACACCAATGAAAAGTAAGAATTTCCTGTAAACACAGTGATTTCATTTCTTTTTTCACAAACGGTTCAACATAAGCTGGCTTCAGTATTATTTGATTTGATTTTGAGTACAAATAACCTTATTGACTTGTACCGCTTGCTTTTCTGGGCGCACTTATAACACGATCGACCGTACAGAAGTGTTAACCAATGCACAAACAAGTGACAAAGCTGTTAGTGCGGCAATAGTAATATTATTAGCTTCACTCCCTACGTACGTATAAACTGTAAGCATATCATTAGGTGTAAACTCAGCTTGAAAAACATTAAACAGCGTTGTCCAGGAAGGAAGCATTAGATTTTGCGGACGTTCAGTAAATTCACATAATAGTATTATTATTATGTAAGTAATTATTGCTAGTTCCTAAAAATTCTAATAGGAGTTTCCGTTTTTAAGGAAATGAAATATTTAAGCGAATCCACGAACCATTATTAATGACCTTAAAACCATAAACCAAGCAAAAATCAACATATTTACCGTATTTCTGTAAAAAATCTGGAAAGGCGTTTACTGGTAGGTACGATTACCCTATGTACTTAATTGGATAATTTAATGTAATTTACTTACAAGCAATAATACACGCGAATCCGACAACATAATAATTACAAAAGCAACGAAGACGTTACACGACGTGTTCACTTTATCGCACAGAACCTATATCATTTATATCGCCAATGACTCCAGAGGAATCAGAATTTTTAGTCATTAATCAAAAGCCGATCCTCGGAGATGATTGGAAATTTTTACACTGAAACATCAATTTAGCGACAGAATTTCCTGGTTGAACTTTTACAAGGATCTTAGTATTTACTGGATTTTCCTGATGATGTCTACCGTGAACGGACTCTATATTAAATCCTATATAGTCTTTACAGATTTAATCAATGTAAATGACGTTATTCTTGATCTTTATTGTTTTGTGCTACCGTGTCATCACTTTAGTAATAACCACATATATACGCAAGCAGTCAGGATCTTGCCTCACAAAATTATACCCATATGTAACTGCATCATTATGCTACTTTAGTATGTCGTACATAAACCATAACTGTCTCACAAATGTCTTCCCCCGCGCTGTAAACTAAATGAATATTATATTTATAGTCGAAGGATAAATTAAGTGCTAATCAACTTCAGAAATGGAAGCCATCGCTTGGCATTGCAGCGTTTGGGTCAAAATGGAAAGCATTTTCTGCTTCTTCAGGGACCAAATTTGCATCTTCTTCAACCTAAAATCAAATATAAAGAATGAATGCAATGATTCTACCAAACTAGATGAATAAACTAATAGAGTAAGTTACAAATCGACTCACATCGGCGGAAAAGTAGTTCTCAATGATGTCATACGCAATTTTATAAATGTCGATGTTTTCATGGTTCTGAAGGGACTCTATTTTATCCAATCCACCACATTCCTCGATCAATGCACACACTTTATCCGTTCCATCCTGATTCACGGACATTTTCAAAATATTGTGAATGCCATCTAGTACTACTTGAATAACCTGTAAACACAATTCTGGTTATTAAAATTTTTCTTTTATACAATTTTACAACGCCAGAGTAAAACACTACTGCAAACGCATGTTACATCGCAGTACAGATAGTGTATTTGTATACGTGACTGAACGACACGGTAAGTGATTGCAAGTTCTAACACGCGCTACCATAGTTGGTTAAATGACAACTTGCTTTCGTTTGCACATTAACTACAATCTACCCCAAAATATGACGTTCAAATACCTGTGAATCTTTACAGTTGAGGAGATTACAAAAGGGTGGGATAACACCACAATTGATGAGGTATGCCACTTGGTCTTTATTTCCACTAATTGTCATATTACTAATCGCCCATGCGGCTTCTTTCTGGGTTTGGAATTCTCCCTGCAACAATTAACATGTTATTTTAATTACAGATTTTAGATTCTTTCTTCATGTTGAAAAAAAAGGCACCGTCATTACTAAATTTCTATAAATCATATAAATAAAAGGTCTATAAATAATAAATATTACCTTTTCCAGATGGTGAATAATAAGAGGTATCAACCCTGCATCTACCACAGCCTGTACTTGGGCGTAATTTCCAGCCGTCACATTCGATAAAAACCAAACGGCTTCCTAAAATTCAGCAAAGAGGATCGTTAACGTTAGGTAGAACAATTTTGCAGGATTTGGCAGCGTCACACACCCACACTCATAAAAAATTTGATTGTAAATCGTACAGTCCCCGATAAACTTGCAGAATTTTGTTAGCATCAGTGCTTGCTTAGAAGTGGTAATGACAACTTGAGAAATAAAATAGATAACCTTGCATATTTTCTCTTTGGGATGGTTAAGTAAGTTGTGGAAATGTGACAAAGCATCACAGTTGAGCACAGCTTGAGTCTGGTCATCGGTACCTGTTACAATATTGCCCACTGCTCGCACTGCAGCCGTTTGAACCTAAATCATCCAAATAATAATACTCTTATACCATTTGTTTGCTTTTTCTGTAAGAATATTAATTTATTGTTTTAAACTGGCAAATATTACCTTGACTTCTCGATGTGTCAACAACTGAACCAGCTTGGGAAGGACTCCGCTGTCAATTACCATTTGAATTTGCTCATTCCCACCATCAGTCAAGTAACTTAAAGCCCAAACAGTATCAACCAATACCTGTAAAACATGTTATACATGATTGGTTTCCTTTTGACTGAATTTATGCATCATATTACGGTTATCTGTCTTGAATACAGAATGGCAACTTACACTGATATCATTGTGATGTACCAGGACATTCAGAGCTGGCAGAATTTCTCGCAAAGTTTGAGGCGGTGGTGGAGGGTCCTTGTTTCGACACAAGTTAACAATAACCCAAGTTACGTTGCGAAGAAAAGAAATTGGGATATCTGGCTGAATAAAGTTTAACAAAGGGGCAACAACACCCAAACTAATTACATAATCTCTCAATTGTGGTCCGTCTCCAATTATGTTACCTGCAAACAACAGCTGAAATTAGGTTTTTGCAAGAAAAAATGTGGAAGTAAACGAACTGGTGAACACTAACGAAGTAAAAACAATCTTTATAGAAAGCCAGGAAAATACGCACCAAGAGCCCATACAGCTTGTTCACAAACATTCTGGTGTTGCGAAGACAAAAGTTCCAAAAAATGGGGTACAGCTCCAGCCTGAACAACTGCTTGAGTTTGTCGCGAAGTTCCTGACGCTATGTTTGTCAAAGCCCACGCTGCCTCGAACTGAAGAGCAGGACTGAAAATAAAACAGCTCTTAGTGTCAAGTATGGTCGATTACATTACACCACCCAATACAAAACAAAAATTAAATCGACAGACTTACTTGGATGTGTTACTTAAGCAGTTGACAAGTGTAGGTAAAATATTGCAACTAATGAGAGGATCAATCGGCGGATTACGATCAGATGACAGCAACTTTCTCACTGATGTTACCGCGTCGTATTGAGTTTGAGGGTCAGGTGAATTCGCTGCGCTCACGAGTTGGGCCAAATTCGCAGGCACTGCTTGCTGTAATTCAATACATCTTATTTAATACCCAAACCTGCTCTTAACTTTTGTACTACTGATCTATATGTGCAAACAGAAACACGACTCGCTCTTTGGAATACGAATACAATATCGCTTCTTGAAGAATTTGGTGTTACAGAAACAATAATTGTAATACTATGACAGTATTAAAACGTCAATAATTCGTAATCACCAGCAAGTAAAGAAAAAACAATATCAGAAGCTCGTGAATTTGCCTAACTGGTCATCGTTTCCTTTAGTGTCAGGTATTGAGCATTTGCATTGCAATATTCGCACTGTAAGTTAACGTTGGTTCTCCGCAAAAATATTTCTGGCAAAAAATCAGTCTGAAAACAGTCTACACACCGAAGATTCTGTATACTTACTTCGCAAATGAATGTGTATATATAGACATAATGTTACTGAATAAAAATCATTCTCACTGCACGCTATACATGTTACAATTGGAAAAAAAACTCGGAAGTAAAACATTTTCTGCATATACCTTGTCATTTTCTTCCTCGTTGATTTCCTGTTGAGGGACATTTCGTCTTTTCTGCAAAGTTTCATCTCGTTTATTCTTCCTCAGCTCGACGGTCTGCTCATTTCTTCGACGACGCATTTCCTAGAACACAGACGAGTAAAAGTTGTGAAAATGAGCATTGTATATAATCTGACATTTGTGGCATCTAATCACATCATTGTCAGCAGCTTCGTCATATCCTAATGAAAACCTTAGTTATAGACACCTCAGAAACTCATGATACGCCAAACGTATGTATTAAGTACGTACTAAGCAAAAAGCTAATTACATCCACATTAATATGTTGTAGGAATGTACAAAAACGTACAGAATTCCTCCCCTGTTGTGATGAGTACCAGCCGGTTTAATAACATTTGTATGCATTTCCAAAAACTTTATGCATGATTATTGAACAATCTCTGAATTGCCGAGAAACTCATATGTGACATGTCCCACAGTTTCTGGCGTGCACATGAGATATGACACTGTCTCACTCTGGTTTCCGCATGCATACATGCTGATTTTAATATTAGCCAAGGACCACTGAGACAACATGAATAGTGTATCTATAGTCTCGGTCTCCTTTCTGTGCACCTAAGCTGAGAAATTTTGTAAGGAACGCATTAGTACCAGCATTAGTTTTATTACGAATAAAGTCTGCTATTTTGCAGTTGACAATATTTTTTCGAACAGCCATACGTGGCCCTTATGTCGGTAGCGTGACAAATGCTATTTGCATTACTGACCTTCTTCACAGCATGAAATATTTAAAAAATAGAGCTTCAGAATCTCATTCACGAGAAGCTCTTTTGTACTTATGAATTTGTACTGCGTATTATAGGGCATGCGACATGTAGCTAAGTACTTTAAACACGACTGATTCCCACAGTTGGTGAGTAACGTTTACTTACTTCGCAAAGTCAGATCATCGCCCTTGATTCAACATAATTAAGTTCATACATGGTGTAAACGCGTAAATCGCCCAAGTTAATAATACCTCATAACTTTCATTACAGGGCGACAGATGAAAACAAAAATAAATTGACAACCCCCTTTCGAAAGAATCACCTATACAGATCATTCCTTAGAACTGTTTGAACTGCTTTCTTAAATACATAGGCTTAGTACACGCAGTTTGTTCAATTTCGGAATAAGTTCAAAATGGGGATAATTATATGCAGCTGAACCTTGCGTAGAACTACACATGTTGATCAATGCACATGACAAAAGATCTGGCATAAAAATCACTAGCTTCTAACCATTAAGTATACGATAGTACGAATATTTCCAGACTACATGATTTCACTCCATTCTTGAAAACTGAACATGAGTCGTCACCGGGAGATTTCCTTGTCGAATATCTATACATATATTAATATATAACATGACCCATGAAAAACGTTCGTTGTGGTAAATATCATCCACAAAAGAAACATTTGATAATATCCAAACAAGTTAAAGAATTAATCATGTCCGCTCCTCTACTCTGTGAGCACACAGTATCAGTCATCATCTTAAAAAGAGCATGCTATTTCCCAATTCCCAGATTCGAATACGTGATGAAAAACGTGCATAAATGCAAACATATCTAGACGGCCCTTCAAAGCCTGAGTTTCGGCAGTTATTCTTACATTCCCTAAAGTATGAATTTAATCCATGAAAGCAGTACACCTAAAAGTACATATTTTTCCATTTCGAAATGGGCTTTGACCCCATGTAAATATCAAGATAAATACAAAACAATATATGATACAAATGAATACAGATAGGTTGAAAACTGTAACAACCGTCTACACTGTCAACCCAACCATGATATTTATATATATATTGCAATATCTGAGCAAGGACAGTAAAAAAAAAAAAGAACTTTATAATTTTTACTCGAATTTTTTTTTATCCTTACCTCTTGGTCTTTCCCTTTATTTTTGAAAAATTCCATCCGGGATCTTGAATCGGACGCCATTGTTGATTTTACTATTTAATAATAATATATATATTTTTGATTTCGTTTTTTTTTTATATATTTTATTTTTGGTCACTAAATTTTAAACAGTTTCCGTTACACGGTTTTTTAGACTTTGGAGGTCAGGCCAGAAGAAGAATGAGCTGATAGAAATGGTATTTCAATTTGAGACGAGAGAAGGATTCACGTCATTCACGTGAGATGCGAACGAGTCGCTATGGGACAACTACGCCTAGTAAAGTACCTTGATCCACCTTCTCCCCGCCCTCCACAGATGGCGAGGTCCTCCACACACTCAACTCGAACCTCTGCACCTCAATTCATTTGAACTAACAGTTCGCGGGTCAGCAACAACAATACTGAATACGGATACTGACAATGACACTTCCAAGTTTTAGAAAATCCCCTTCCAGATTTTAATGTGTAGTTTTTGTAGGCAGATTTTCAATTTTTGCCTACGAAGAATGTATATTATAGATCAGGGGTGCCCACGAATTTAGGTATCACGGTCACTTTTACCATTTTAGCCGCGCCAATGGTCACCAAAAT
>JAQGBT010001421.1:0-32323 GCA_034698585.1 Disparrhopalites patrizii | reverse complement strand
GAAAGCAAAAAGAGAAATAATAAAGAAATAAGAGAAAGCAAAAAGAGAAATAATAAAGAAATAAGAGAAAGCAAAAAGAGAAATAATAAAGAAATAAGAGAAAGCAAAAAAAGCGAGACGTGAAGAAATAAGTGAAGGCAAAAAAGAGAAACAGAGAAAATAAGGAAAGTAAGCGAGAGCGAGAGAATGCAAAAAAAGATAGAAAGTAAGAGAGCGAGAGAAATAGCAAAAGAAAGAGAAATAAAGTAAAGAAAGAAAGGAAAAAGAGAGAAAGAAAGTAAAGAAAGAAAGGAAAAAGAGAGAAAGAAAGTAAAGAAAGAAAGAAAAAAGAGAGAAATAAAGTAAAGAAAGAAAGGAAAAAGAGAGAAATAAAGTAAAGAAAGAAAGGAAAAAGAGAGAAATAAAGTAAAGAAAGAAGGAAAAAAGAGAGAAATAGAGGAAATACAGACCGAAAAAAAAGAAATAGTGAAAGGTGAGAGAAATAGAGGAAATACAGACAGAAAAAAAGAAAGAAATAGAGAAAGGCGAGAGAAATAGAGGAAATACAGGATCAAAAAAAGAAAGAAAGAGAGAAAATACAGGAGCAAAACAAGAAAAAAAGAGAGAAAACACAGGAGCAAAACAAGAAAGAAAGAGAGAAAACACAGGAGCAAAAAAGTAAATGGAGTAAATACAAACAGCAAACGCAAGGGAGAAAAATAGTGAAAAGACAAAGTAAAAAAAATAGAGAAAGAGTGAGAGGAACAGAGGGAAAGAGAGAAAGAGGGAGAAGGAAAGAACAGAATACCTTTTAAGGACTTAATATAACAAGGGAACTTATCCTCTTCGTCTCCCCCTTCATTATCATCAATATCATCATTGAAGGGTGATACTTTACAGGGCAAGCACCCCACGCTCCCAGCAACCACATCAGGAGCTAACAACAACAACAATAAAAAAAGAGGAAGAAAGGAAAACGGGTGGGGAGTATTTTGCTCCCATACATATCCGTCTTTATGTACTTGGCTGAATAGACGCATGTGAAAGGATTTGTGACTTATTCTCCAAGGAGCTTTTCACTGAGTCTCAGTATTAGCTCTTTTTTTAAAATCCTTCAAGCTATTTTCAAGAACCCGGAGGTGCTAGTCTCTATTTGGGGGGGTCTACATAAATACAAGGGGCTTTCAAATACCCCAACTTTCACTTCTCCTTCCGCCCATGGTTTGCTGATATTGTTGTTGTTATTGTGGTAAATAAACAACCGTAAAAAGGCACATGAAATAGGTCATCCGCAGGTGTTTTAAATGGTAGCTGGGGGTGTTAAGGCCCCCGGAATTGTTTCCCTTCTCCTCAACAATAGAGTATGCTCTACCTCAAAGAAAGTCATGAGGGAAAAGTATTCCTCCTTTGGTCCTCCACCATTTCCTTGGATGGTAGGAAACCAATTAAAATCAAATGGACTTTTCCTATTTATTCTCCTACTATTTCGCCCCAAACTCACGCCTCTCACGTGTCCTTTTGAAGAAAAAAAAAACTTTTTCCTCCCCCACATAAAAAAACCCATGTTGGTAGTTTCTCTTCATGTCCTTGGATTTGTCCGTACTTTACTCTTGACGACGTCTCCTTCAAAGGAAATAGAGGGGGACTAATAACCTTGCACTGGACCTAGGAATAGAAGAGAAAGTGACCGTGTAAAAGTGCACACTACTACCAGCAATATCCAATTCGAAGGGGAAAAAAAGAGACATTCCCTATTGGACCATTTCTAAGAAAATAAGGATGAGAGTTTAGGGGAAAAATCGTCCATTTTAAGAGCAAACTCATTTTGTGATTCTTACATGTACATAGTAATTTCAGTCAACCAATGCTTGCCTCACAGTTTTCTTCCCATTTATTTGCTTAAAGAGAGAAGGAGACAAGGACGAGAGTGAAAGTGCAGACACACACATCTTCTGATGGAATTCTATAGAAATGTCATGAACTGAATGGGTTTCAATAGGCACTTGGACCATCCTCCTCCACCACCTTCTAGCCCATTACCCCCAAAAAAAGCAGTCGGTCATAATCAGAGGATTACTTTTTTTTCTCTTCATCGTACACACTCACGTATGTATTTATACAGGTCCTCCACCAACTCATCCCTTTCGTCAGCTTCTCAGTCAGAGGCTAAGACCCGACTTTGGTCCTCCTGTGGGAGGGAAAGCGATAGTTTTTATTTGCTATTTGAACTCATTTTCATGTAGCACGTTCTCCAATAGATTTGAAAGAGACTCAAAGAAAGACAGACCCGGAGAGAGAGAGAGAGAGGTGGGGAACGAGAGATTTCCTATGGTTACATAGAATGAGGTCGATTATTTCGTCGGATATGAAGAAGAAATAATGGTTGAGGGCGATAAAGGACTAAAGTAGGCTGTACTAGTAAAGTAGAGAGAGAGAGAGAGAGAGAGAAAGAGCTCCAGTAACAAGGCGTCTTTACTAATGTGAAAGGGTATGTGTGTGCTGTAGAGGAGCATCTGGAATATGTAACCATCTAGGTAATGTGGAGAAAGTTTACAACTAACTCCAATTTGGGACCTGTAGGTCATGGCATAAGTATTAGCCGGTCCTGGGTTGGTTGAGGTTACTCAAAAGACACCAAAGACTGGATGTAACATAAGTATGTTTATAGGGCTATCCCCGTACAATGGCCGGGTTATTGGATGGGAAAAGTTTTTTTTAAGAGTCCAAGTAAAGAGGAGCTTTTCTAGGATAGTCTAACACCATCACATACATATTGTGATGCCTCCACCATCCTGAGACAAAATGGAGGTGTGAACAACTTCATGGAATGACATTCCCAAAAAAAAGGAAGCATACGATTCTTTTAAAAAACTAACGCAAATTACTAGTTAACTACCATAATTACTAGTTATTATGGTAGTTGGTAGTACAAATCACAGTAAGATTAGAAGTATTTCAGAGAAGGGAATTTACGGAAAGAGCGGGATATGCGGGAAAGATGGGAGGGGAGGAATTATTGCCAGAAGCTGCTACATTTTTTGTGCTAAAAATGGGAATTATATCGTATTTCCCTTTATCATAAGGCTAATAAGGAGTAAGGAATTACGGGAGAAGACAAACAACATTCCTTTGGTGTGGTCCACGTCCCCCTTTATAACCGCAGGAATGTTGGGGGAAATCCCTCCCACACTGACTCTCAACTACCTATGTGTATGTATATATGTATATATATGCATATGTATACGTATGGATTGTGAGGGCTTTTGTGGGACTAAATTTCCAGGGTGGAGATCCAACTACATCTATTTGACGATGATTGGTGGCATTTCCCCATTTCTCTCCCACTTTTCTTGGCTCTCCCACACCATGTAATGCATGTACGCACACGGCCGTGCCCGCAAGCCGTCCAAATGGTGGAAAGTGAAAGGAATGAAGCCATAGAGACGGCAAAGAAGAAGAAGAAAAAAAATAATAATAAGGGTTGTGTCAGAGGATCCTGGGGTAGAAAGCTAAAAAGAGAATTCATTAGTTAGGGGGGTGTGTACACAGTCAAAGTACGAAAGAATTTATGAAGTTTATTACACCGGAGGATTAAATAGAGGCGTCTCTGTGTCTTGTCCAGAATCTTCCTCTCACGAAATGGAGAGAGAGAAAAAAAATGAATTCCGTGGCTTTCAGCCGGATTACCTTAAGAAGCCTGCCCCGTAAAGATCCTTTTTACGTCATTCAATGGGAAATGTGGTCGTGGAAGCACCACGGAACTCCCCCCCCCCAAAAAAAAAGACTGGCATGTAATTTTATATTAAGTTCAGTTTTTTCATGTGGGTTATGTCGGTATATGAATTTGCAAAAAAAAAGTTCCAATATCTGTACGTGTAACTGATAAAAGAAAGGAGGATAAAAATTTCTTTTTTTATACAAATATGTAATCTGTTCAAGAAAAAATCTCCTCAATGCTTTCCCGTCCTCTGTTGGTCCTTAGGAAACCAAAGGATGTTTGTACTTGTCTAACGTTTTATTATTAAAAAAATCTCCAAGAAAATTGTAATTTAGGTAGCTTACGTAGAGACATTCTGGGAGGGGGAAAGGGCAAACATAATAGGGAGCAAAATCTCTATTTAAATGCCCAGAATGCCTACAATCCTATGGGTATATGTGCATATGCAGTCTTTGGTACAATAAGAACCTAATGAATTTTATTCTACGTCGATGGTAATGTCTTTCTCTCAAGGGAAGGTATTTTGCAAGGTCTCAGCAATTTTTAATCAATTTTTTTTTCGTCTACAGCCTGTCACTGGGACCGTATATAGGTAACGTTGGTATACACGTGCATATATCTATATATATAGATTCCATTTTTTTTAGACATGTGCTATAAGATGTGCTCTACAAAAAAAAACAAGAATAATGAAAATACTCTGACAGTGCCAAAGAGTCGGGGGAATGTGAAGGGTTGGGGAGGGAAGAGAAAGGAAAAGTCGCCTTAATGTTAGCTCAATGACACCGGGATTCATTAGTTGCGGAGAGCTTTGATGAGAACCCATCGATTTTTCATCCTGCCTTCAATTAAAGTTGAAATACTGATCCAAATTAATGATTACGCATCACAATCCCACAAGTTTAAGTAGCTTCCAATGCTTCTCTGGAGTTCACCAAGAAAAAAAAAGCAGAGCCAAATAAAATCCCTTGCGCATGTATATGTACATGACTAATAAAAAGGAGGAATAATACGGTGGAAAAAATCCGTTTGATACATAAAAATTTACGTCTATTGCTCAACCATTAATGGTAAAAGAAGGAAATCCCATTGTACAAATGGTGAAATCTTGCTTTGTGAAAAGAAATACGATTATTGTTGCTCTTATTAAACTCATTTAATGAAGTTATAAAGACGGGAACAATCCTTTTTACGGTCCCGAAAACGTCCGCCTACGGACTGAAATTGCTTGTTTAGTGCAGATGACGGCAGAGGTTACTGGAGGTAAGTAACGATATTTTTATTTATTGTCCTCATGTGCCTCCCTCCCATCCAAGCATCTCAATAAGGTGGGCATATCTTTTTACTATTTTGGCTTCGGAAATGATTTCCGTGCAGGAATTGAGTCCCTTTTATCCTTCATGTAAAACGCCCCTATACTTTTTTGTACTACAGTAATGATGCATTGATTTTAATGAGACTCTTCCAAATCATATAAAGGACAATTATCTACAGAATTCGCCCAGTGTTATTACCGAATTTAGACTTGGGAAATTGGTGCTAATAATGCGGTTTCTAAAGGACTTTAGACAAACGAAGCAAAATTTGAAAAATTCCTAGATAATTGTCGTTCATGAAATCTAACCGAGTTTAATAAAATCGATGCATTACAGAATTACACCAACCGCAAAATGCTATAAAGTCACTTTAGGTGGTCACAGAGTAGTTCAAAAAATAATAAATTTGTGCTCCTACTGTAGAACCTATGAAGACGCTTGGCCTGTAAATTCGAACGTGAACGTTATGGCTGGACAGCTCGAGTTAGTTACTGCCAACATTTGAATAAAACGAAATGTGTCAAAACTACACTTTGTAATATCGTTAAATGCAATAATAAAGCAGCTTCACGCCAGATCATTCGACTGCCCAAGAAATACAGTGAACACATCGCCCTAGTACATTCGTCCATAGATATGCTCGTGGAAATAGTCTCATATCAACGGTAATGTATAGCCTTGAGGAAGGATGTGAGAGTATGGCGGATTTCCCTAAAGAAAAACTCTGCGATCCCACTCAATGTCCAGGAACTTCTGATTGGTTTCCCGATGACGGAACGAGAGATAAATGTATTAGAAAAGTATTTGGAACCAAATATGCATGTATTGCTGCTCTCCAGATGGATCACTCCGTTAAAAGTTGTGTGCTTTGACAAACACGTGCAGGGGTCGTGAGAAAATCTAGGCGTACATAAGGAAAATTGCAGATTGGACATATCCAGAGCGAAGCACATAATCTGATCGTCTCCAAGCGGCCTTAATGCATAAAATGATCAAGTCCACAATTCATAAATTTTCAGTTTAACGTTTTGCGCAGGCACATAAAAAAATTTGTTTGACAGCATACGGGAGAAATTCAAGCATTTGTTCAACATTTGAACAAAAATTATTATACTTTTGCAGGTATTTGCAAAAGTTCTTTAGAAAATACTTGGATTGACTACAGTAATAAGAGAAATCAATTATTAGATAATTTTCCAACAGAAAATGAACATAAAAATTGAAGAAAAAAGTTTCATCCATTGTGTTACTTCTGTGTCGTACCGAAAATTTGAAAAAAAACTGTTTTTAATTTGCGTTTATTTATGTGCTAAATACAAATTGTTCGAAACCTTTTGAATTAAATCAGTTATTCATGGGAAAAATCGTCTGATAATTCAGCGGGTGTCAAGCGAAATTTACCGCAGAAATTGGCCCAACAATTTGTTCTTAATGTTGAATAATAAACTTTGCTTCTATTAGAATTGTACATATTATAAGGAGTCGCTCGTAATTCAATTAGTTCAATAAATAAGTAAAAATGAAATAAATAAAATGGCTGCTAAAGGCACGAAAGGACCAATCAAGGACGAAGGCTCGAATGAAGGAAAAGGGAAGCGGTGAGAGTAGGACCAGGAAAAGGCCGGCGCCTTATAAGGAGTCGCTCGTAATTCAATTAATGCAATAAATAAGTAAAAATGAAATAAGTAAAATGGCAAAGAAAAAGCAGAAAAGATTTATCCAGAACCAACAAACATGAAGACAATCAGCAACAACAATCAGAAATAGAATGAATGAAAGAATGAATGTAATTTATTATGTATGAATGGACGCAGTATGAATGTCCAATGGGAAGGGAGGATCGGAGCGGAGCGGTGGCTGCAATGCCCTGCATTGTAGCCACTCGGGGGTGGAAGCTCACAATATGTACATACATATTAAAATTGTTTCCACTGCCCGAGTAAATCATTAAATCAAAAGTATGTTAATTGTTGAAATTGTGGCGACGTTCACTTTAGATATTAAGTCTGCGTGGAGATGTTCAAATTATGTCCTCCACCCTCGACATTATATCCACATATGCGTATTTCCGAAGAGATCCAGTAGTATTCAACTACACTCAACTTCAAAAGTGTGAGTAAATTGCAAAACTTGTGTACTTACGTATGTAGCCACTTCAGATGTTTTAAGTACACCCAAAGAAAGTCATTGGAAGTTTTAAATACAACACCAAGCACAATACTTTCAAAAGAAATTCAAACATTACTACGTAAAGGGGAGTAATAAGATCCAAGCAAATTCTGCTTCACCAAGTCCGTGGAGATATTTCAGTGAGAGAAGGAAGAAATAAGGGAGGATATGGGGAAATAAGAAAGAGAGAGGCAGTCAGTGAGAGAGAAAGAGAAGCTAATGTCTCTTGGGATGACAACATCCGAGTGGAGTCTTAAAAACAAGAATATCGTTTTTTCTGGTATAAGGAAACTCCTTCCAACTACGTAAGACGTGTATACACACATAAATCATCGTCCGCATCCTTGACGAGTTCAAAGACAGTAATCAGGAAAATCATTTACATTAATTTATAATTTTCAAGCTCCAACTCATATTCGTGTCAAAATTTCCATCACACTAGAAGCCACTACATGTGCTCTTTCACTTGTACACAGCTTCTCAGCCAATTAAGTCTTGACGACGAGCAACACAGAGCTACTAGAGACATGCTGGGGTCGAACTTACGAAGTGGCAAAAATGGTCGTCGTGTGGAGGATAAAGAGACAGAATGACGGAAAGAGAGAATAATAGAGAGAAATAGAGGGAAAGAGAAAGAAAGAAAGTGAAATACAGGGAAAGAGAGAGAAAGAGAGAAAGTGAGAAAAAGTGAGAGAAAGTGAGAGAAAGAGAACGAGGAAGAGAGAGAAAGAGTAGAAAGTGTGTTGGTGGCAGAAATGACAGTGACATTGTTCCTTTAAAAATATGCATGTATATACAGATGAAGATTGCAAAGGAGGCGGAGATGGAAGGAATCGTCTCGCTCTACAATGTTCAGACATGTAAAAAGGAAAGGGAACGGAAACCATGAGGACTTAAGGGAATTTGAGACCCTCGGAGAAAGTGTACATCCTATGCATTCTTTAGGCACTTCTATACTATTAGTATTCAAATTCAGTGAGTTTGTTGCTCCACACTGGAAATTAAGCATACAAAAAGGAGATAGCTACGCCAAGAAAGAAAAAAAATTGGGAGAGATACCCGCTTCATGGACATCGCTCTTTTCCCCAGTATGTACACAATTCCATTGGGAGGATTTTCTTTCTCACTTAATCCATGCATACACATGCAATTAACTCATAAAATGCAAATGAACTGGTCTCTGTCTTTCTCTCTCTCTCTTTCACGTCCTATTATAATTATTTGCAATCACAAAAGGAAGAAAACGGCCAAGGCTGGAAATGAGGAGTGAAAAGGGAGAAATAAGGAGACAAAAATCCCATTTGTAACAACTGCATGGTGTATCGTTGATGTAAATTTTTCATGTGTGCGTGCCTATATGTATAGGCCTATACTGTATGTATTTACATCCGCATTCAGTTGTTACTTTCGCAAATGGAATTTTTTTGGGTCCCAAACGCACAATAAAATCCTTTGGTCGAGCTCCACAACATGTCTAATTCCATTAGAAGGTAAAGTAGATATTTCTATATTTTTCCTATTTTATTTCTGTCTACAAATTTCTTCTCGTTCAGCTGACGCCTCGATTCCTCTACGTAAGCTGCGTCTCCAAGAGGAAGAAGAAGGGAAGAATGAGTTTCGGGTCATATGTTAAAGCTGTGACCAAACAAAAATGCAATTGGGCCTATTTGATAAAAGTTATCTGAAGTTAAGTATTTCTCCATCAAAAAATATCTCGATCGATGTATTATTGGCGGAACGGATGAGATCAAAACTTCCAGAAATGCATCTTGAAAGGGGCAATAGGAGATTTCCATTTTTCTTCTCAACTTCCTCCCTCCAGAGGCAGAGGGAGCCCAGATCTGTTTTCTCGGCAGCATGCTACAGCTATCATTCTATTTATGTACCACCAACTGTTTGTCCATCACCAATTCTAAAAACACATTTTTTCATTGTTGCTAATCATTATTGCATTTATTCATTGTTGCTAGAGCTAGTAAGAATTAGGCTAATTATTCAAAATTTAAGTCTAAAAAATGATGTCTGTGACTCGATTCCAGGTGATTCAGATGATCATGCAAAAGGATGAATAATCATGTCTAACTTCCCTCTTCTGTACACTATTTCATACGGGATAAGCACCACATGTTTACTTTTATACTGTAGAATCGAGAAGATAATTTTTTCCTGGTGATTGACATGAACCACTACAGGTACTCTGAGGAAGCTAGAGAAAATTCACTTTCACAAAAGGTTTGACACCGACCCCTGGTCTCAGATTTACCGTCTCCTTCCTTACACAGCTATGAATATGTATATTCACGTTCACATCAAATCAAATCAAATTTTAATATCATAGAGACTCGCCAGTCGGCACAGACTCCAATGATGTCCTCGGAGAAGTTTCAGTGTGAGGAGGAAATGGGGTTAAATGCATCAACAACCTCACAGATCACGAGTTTCTGTGTGTGCAGAACTAGTATGTATGTACATATGCATAACCACGTACACCTTGCAGGATGTGAAGTGGATGACAGCGAAATTGAATCAAGGACGTAGTGATGAATACGGAAGGTGACGCCTAACTTCATTGTACGGAAAGAGTAATAAAAAAAGGTTGTCAGAGAACGGAGGATGATAAGGCCAACTTTAAATCTCGCCGCAATCTCTCACAAGTACATACATATACGTATACATATACGTCCTCACGTAAATGCATAGAGGGAAAGGGATAAGTAAAAAAAAACGGTGAAAGTATGCACCCCAGATGCCTCAAGAATAATTCGAGGCGGGAGAAAGTATATAAAAGTGTGGCTATAAAAATTTATGCTAGGAAAATTGAGTCGGAATAATTGGGCCAATTTGTTAGTTATTACATTGTGGCTGAAGCCAGAGGAAGTCAAAGAATTCATAATGTTCTTATAAAGTAACTTACATAGGCAAGTGCCCCTGGCAAATGAATCATATTACACGGACCATATTTTTAATGCTGTAGCAATTAAAAACACATAAGACTTCTTTGCTCTTTTAATATGTTGGGCATGTAAAAAAAACACGTCCTCAGCAATGTACTTACAAAAAGTCTCCATTAAAATCATATGAGTGTTACAAAGTTACAGAAAAACTTATGTATGTGTATGCCCATGAAGGTAGTACTATAAGCCAGAGAAATATGGGCAGCAAAAATTTGGTGAAATGATAAGTGTCGGCAAAATGCTTGTTCACCGTAAATGCTGCTTGGCGGATTTTTTTTTCTGTACATAAAAATAAAACGCATAAAAAAAGGGGGAAAAAGTTTCTTCGTGCCTCCAAGCATTTGAGTTAGTTTGTGCCTATCTTTCTCTAACTCCATATATGTGTGACAACGTCAATGAGAGCAAAGAACTTTTTCAACTTTCTCCGTTATCGTCTCTCCCCCTATAAGGGCAGGAACTCTCCCTTATATTCATGTAAACTGCATCTATTACGGAGAGAGAATCCTCCTTCTTGCCACAATCTATTGGTAAAATAAGAAGACTTTAAGTGTCTGTCTCAAAGTGAACATAACAGACAAAGTGATTAGGAAAGTTTTCCCACTAAATGTCATAATTATGAGTTAACGTGGGAAAATTTTCTTAGCTCTTCCTCGTGTGGAGTGAAAAACGGTAGTGTTTATACTGTCATGAATGCGAATGTATGTGCTTTGAGACCATGTTGCATACATATTAATTTAATATTTCAATAATTTATTATTTAGTTAGTGTCGCTATTTCTAACTCTTCGTACTTATTCTTATCCAAGAATTTGATGGATTCTGTCTTATAATCTTGATCCAGTAAAGACATATTAATCTTTACTCTAATATGGAATTACCTTATTTATGGTAATTTACTCTCATATGCTGTATTAACATGAATAAATATGTATATTTGCGAATGTCTGTGTTTTATTCACTTGGAGAAAGTTCCAGAGTGGCAATTGTTGGTAATATTTGGAGCAAACCGCATAAGAAAAAGTACCTTTCAATTTTGTTTGTACAAATTACTTATGTGGATGAGCAATAACATTCTTATTTAATCGCCTTCAACATCATTTTCTTTCAATTCTCTCCCATCTTGGACTTGGTAAGGATCCGGTCTCCCATCATTTGAGCAGTTCCAGAGATTACAACCAAATAAAATATATGCCGATAGTGAGAATATACCAAAATAGAGTTGTATATGTAACTATACAATATATACAGAAGTAGTACATATAATGGGAAGCAACCATTCCATCTCACAATCTCACCCTTGTATGTAGTGTCATACGCTCCATTATAACTTCTATGATAAGGTTTATTACGGTAATTTACATACCTATCTGGAGATAAGAGTTGTAATCTCATGGTTGATGTGATTTAACAAGGGTGAAAATAGAAAATTTCGCCAATTGCTTAAAAAAAACCATCAGATTGCTTGTAGAAAAACTTCCTCCTTCAAAGCTTGGGTTATGAACAAAATGCGAGCTATTTTGAGAACGGAATGAACACATGACCTGTTGAGGTACATTTTAGACAATAGCAACAAGGCAATGACAGTAATTTGGGCGTTTTTGGGTAATCACCACCGTCTTTTGTCCTGGAATTCCCTTGTCCCTGAGGTTAATAATTCAATTACGGGATTACATAATGCATTCAACGTCGTTTAGTACATTAAATACCATCGATGATCAAAGGAGTGTAGACAAGGGAATTAAATGATAGGAAAATCGGATTTACATACTGTGGCTACAGAAACAAATTGGTTTAAGTCCCTATTTTTTCTACCAGACCGTGTTTTATAAGGTCTGCTTTTATTTTAGTACGCCATTACTTTGAAAACATTTTGATTATTTTCATTACAGCAGCTTTTCATTCTGCCTCCTATTTTTAAATGCCATCAAAAGTAATTATTCTTCAGAATACACGAAAGTAAAGCTGGTATTAAACATGCACTAACTGGCTGTATTTTGTTTTCTTTGAAAGTGTGTGAATGGATTTCACCTAATTTGTGTATTGTATTATTAGTAAAGCATATATACATGCACCAGCATGCAATTATTATAGTGACTGTTCGCGTTAGTTTAGAAGCTAATTAGACGCTTTGATTATACTCCGTGTAAGATCAAAGGAATGTTTTTATCTACGATTTGAACACGTATCTCAAACACTTATTGTACCTATTTAATTTACATTCTTTCGAGCATTCTAACCGCTCATTATGCATCCAATTTGTGGATGTTGATACCCTTTAGTGTTGTATGTATGTATGCCCCTATTTATATGCAAATGACTTTCTACCCGTCTAACAGAGAACCTTTAGAGAAATAATATTCTAACAGATCCCACACTGTGTCAGGCAATTGGCATTTTCTCGTAACTATCAGCCAACATTTCCGAAGAAAGTAAACTCATTTCCAACCAATAACTTATTACATTATGAGCTCTTACGCTTGTCCCACTTTTGAAATTGAAATTGAGCAGAAAAAGCCGGACTGGGAGTTGGGAGAAAGTAACACCCGATTTGTTCTTGTTGCTAAATTATCTTCTAACTTCCACTCACATCACGTATGTTACACTCCCACTCAAGTTTCTCCTGCGAGCTTTTTTTTTTGCCAGAAAATATTTTTTTTTTGAAATAGAATCACACGAATGCAAAACTGGTTAGGAATGTTACCGGAGGAGTGTAAGAGTTGAAAGTTGTATAATTACAAGACGCCCACAAGTACCTACTATTTCGCCTTTCTCCGTACCCCATAGAGAGTCCTCGGAAGTTCTCAGGCTGAATACGGGATGGGAAAGCTAGGAGCTTGGCCATATAATATTTATGAAGAGTAAAAAGCTACCACCAGCCACATCTTCATCTTGCCGAGTTTGGAGCTATTTGTGAGTGCTCCAAGTTTTTAGGGTGAGTCGTTAGGAGTCGGAAATTAAAACGTTGATCTCTAACTGTTCTGCTCTGTGTAATTGAATCATCATAACTTCATACACAAACTCAAGTAAAATGACACCATTTCCCTCTCTCTCCTCTCTCACTCTTCTAATATAAATGGTGCCCATGAGCTCTCTCTCATCCGGGATGTATAATGACTAGGAGAATTGTTAAACATGGTGTACAATTATTTGTCACTACACCAAAATGAGACTCTGATGATTACATGTACTGTTAGCGCCTGACATATTTAAAATATTGACTATTTCATAAACAATGTATTGTTGTAGTTATTCTTCTACCTTTACCATCTAACTGTCGTTGATTATGGTTTGACTCTAGCCTTGATAAATTAAGGAGATTATTGTTAAAATTACTGATAAAATTACTACTAATATTACTATAATTAGGTAGTATTAGCTCTAAATCTAGAATTTACAAAGTACCTTCTTGTTGCATTAAAAATTGCCCTATTTGTATTAAATTCATGTGTAATTTAAAATATTCTTACAGATGTAGATATGAAGCTTTTGGAAGCAAAACGAGTTAAGTCCAAATTTGAGAGGAGGAAGAAAAAGCCACTGCAAGAGCTTATACGTCCTTACGTAAAGCTTCAATTTTCGATCATTTTTACAAACACTTTCAACAACATCTAATAGAAATAAGTGACGCGGTGCATAACCAGGTTGTAATAGATAGTTTTTGTGAGTAAATCTCAGTTTTTACTAATGTGGACTTATACCCATTTGCTTCTACATGCTTCATAGCTGTCCATTAGGCGTGCGTGGTACTTTCCCTGATTTCCCCCCTTCATTCTTGGGCTGGAGAAACGTTTAGAAAATTAAATATGAGAAATGAGAGATTTTTTTGGTCCCTTCCCCTGTTAAATCGTACTACTACAAGTTCCATATTTTATTGGTGTGCAAATAAAAAGTTAATGGGGGGTGGAGGAGATGCTTAGCTGGATAGGAGCTTCATAAGATTTCCCAGAGCCTACTTCATATCAAGTGCATTTTGTTGGTTGATTACACATGTAAACTAGGTCAAGCGCGGTTCATTTATTTGCCAATGAGATTTCTGGGGAAGAGCCCTCCCACAATGATGTTCCACGTGTGTGTATTTTTCCCGGGTAGTCCATTAACTAGTTTGTAGTAAAGTCTGTACTACAGATATAACCAGCGGTGCATATCTATGTATGTAGTAAGGTCACATTTGGAGCCAGAGAGCAAGTATATTTCCACGTTTCAGTAACGCCGCCTTATGATACGCATTCGCCCCCTTGTACGTGTGTTACCCGCAGTAGGACGTGTCATTATGTAGAGGAATAAATAGTTAATACTTACTACACTTTCACTGTATCTTCTATATACCCAAAAACACATGAATAGCGAGGACTTTGAACATTTCCCTCTCACACTCTTTTTTCCTCTTTGCCATCTCCTTCCGCCGTTATTGTGTTGGAAGATGGTTGTCTTCTTTTCAGTTTAAATCCCCTTATTTATGGAACAAGTTTCAGGGAAAATATTTAAACGGGCTCAGTTTATTCCGTTCAATTTAAAGTATTGAGTTTTTTATAGTTCTTTTGTACTATTTTTCCCTTCCTCCCTCGCTTCCATCCCCCTCCTGCTGTGCCTGTCCATGTGCATTATACCTTATACATTTTCCTTTTTTTTTTCTTTCCTTGGGACTATACAGTGAGGAAAACGAGGAAGAGAGGGTGAGGAGGAGGTGGAAATAACACTCTAGACAAGTGTATGGTCCAAAGTTTACCTGTGTATGTGTGCTCTCCCCCCAAAATTACAGCTTATTTTAGTATTCAAGTAGAAAGTTATTCAAATTATATGGGGTAAAGAGTGTGTTATGAGAAGGGAAGGGAACGCACATCAACTTGTCGATGTTTTTTATGGAAAACCGTTTCTTTTGATAACAAAGTTTTTTTTTTGTATAAAGGGCCAAAGAGAAAAAAACTTTGGGGGGGAATTTTTTTTTTTCGTTTCTAACTTAAAGTACTTCCGTACTGGAATTGAAATAGTAAAGGAGGAACAGGATGTACTTTGTTGCTGTGGGAAAGACTACAAAAATGAATGAAATGTTGATGCTGTTGTGTTTTTGTTATTACTATTTGCAACGTTATGAAAGGGACAAAATTGTTGGGCTGATTTTGATGAAATGATGAGTTACGGAGAAAATGAGACGAAATTATGAATTTGTCATTCTGCATTGAGACACGCTTTTTTACGGAGCAAAGGTTCTGTTTAGGTAACGTTTAGGTAGGTGATCTTGTTGATTAGAATAAAAACCCTTAAAAATAACATCCTTTGAGAGCGTGCAGAGCCGGTTCTTCGAAATTATGTGTACATTAGTCCTTTGATTCATAATATTGACAAAAATGGAGAAAGACACTAGGGATCCAAATTCTACATGGAGAAAGTTGGGATGGAGAGAGAAATTAGAACAGCTACCATGTGTCTTTCAACTGAAATTGTGGGTTTTTTATACAAAATGTAACTAAATACGAACTTGTATGGACCATTTAAAAAAATCTTCGTTCTTAAACTTACTTCTTAAAACAGGGTATTTCTATATGGATGTCACATTCTGTGAGAAAAAAGGTCCTTTAACTCACCTTGAAGCTGCATTTCCTCGTCAAGTATAAATGAATGGCAAGAACGAAAGACTGGGTGATGCTTGGAGAAGGCAATAAATTTCAACTAGCACTATATTTACATTCGTTGATGCTAGTGAAAGGAAACAGTTGTGGTGGATGTCGACAGTTGCTACACTTTACGATCTACAGAAGAAAACAGTGTTTATTCTCTGAAATTTATTCTTCCAGTATGTTATTCAGGATTACACTTTTCTCTCCATCTCTTGTCTCCTTTTTCCAGTTTTTTTTTTGTTAGACGGAATTGTCAGTATACTAAAAAAGCGGAGTAAAAACATTTACGACCTGGAAAGGTAAGTGATGATACTGGTATTGAGGGGTGAGAAACGTAACATCCCGTAATTGTATTTCATTTCATTGGATTCACGCCCCATTAACTATTTCCTATTTTCCTCTCACTACACATTTCACACCGTCCAATGGGCAAATGAGGGAATGAGTTGTGGAATGTGCACGGGGGTGAAAGCTTTTAGTGGTCCCCGGTGATTTCCAGGAGCCACCAGTGCTCTGATGGCAGCTATGTGAAGATATTTGATGGATGGGATACAAACCGATATTGAACGTTATATTGTTGACGTCTTAATATTAGTACTATGCATACGTTAGTTGGACATGTTATCAACTGACCCAACTTTTCATAGTACTACTCATCTTTTATGTTCTTAATATTTGCTTTACTACTCAAAATTACTGTTTATTTCAATCCAGCTTTCTTTCGCCCGCTTTCAGCTCACACGATAGATACAAAAGAAAAACTGTGAAGTTAAAATGTTTTTATGCTTCAATTTGCTCTCATTTACCGTAACTCAAGGTGAAAGATAGACAAAATACTAATTATTTTCATGGGCTAAACGATTTCCTGTTACCAGGTAATAGGAGACAGTAATGTTTTCAGCCAGTTAGTCTGACTGAAGGATCCTTTGGGGAAATTGTGCATCGGTCACATATTCTAGGGGGAAAAGACAAAGTCATTGAGAGAAGGGCATATGTATGTACATATGTATATTAATTCTATTGCCATTTAATGCTGAGATTTATTAGTCTAGCAAAAGTATAGAGAATTGATCTACGCCAGTATGTATGTATGCATACTATGTACATATCCAGCCATGTGTAATGCATCACTTTGGTGTGTGTACCGTACAGTTTTTTTCTCGTGATCCTGCTAAATTGCTCCCATCACCGGACTGTCAAGGCCTATTTAACTACTCCATGCCACGCCATCCAGGGAAACGTTTCACTGGGAATTCACCTCCAACTCTCTCCTATTCACAGGAAGTTCATTCGAGTCAATTGAAAGAGTGAAATAAAAAACATGGTACAGTGCTGGATCTACGCAGATACTCATTTAAATTCATTATATCTGAGACAGTTCTCTAAATCCTTTCCCCCAAAAACTTCACCATGTACCTCGGTTTTTTTTTTAGCGAAGTGATCATATAAACGGTACGTCATGATAAAATTCTCCTCAGTATAAATGTTTTCCGCCACGACCTCTATTTCAATACCCATCAAGATAAAATTCCCGTTTTAGTTCCAAAACAACTAGTTGAAGCGTATTTTCACTCAGTCACTACATGAATTTTTAAAAATCTCTTTTTCGAAAGAACATTTTAATGGCCTGAGCTACTCTCAATCTAGTAATATAACTAGGTGGATACCCTATAATTGACAAGTATTGATATATGTATATACAATGCAATACGAAAAATGAATAAGCATAAAAAAATAAATAGACATCCATTGAAAGTCCTACGACTGTGCTTAAACTGGTTCCAGACGGAGGACAAATTGGTCTCACTCACCAGGTTTGAAAATCTCGCAGCACTCCTATTAAACAGTAATTCAACTTCCACTTTTCTATTCACCTTTGTTGAAACAAGGCAACAAAGTAAAATTAGGTAACCACAACGTTAGGCAACATTATCGCCTCGCAAACGTTCACTTCGCTCATATTACGGCGCGGCAGGCAATATTTTATTACTACACGGCCGTAAATTATCTTTCTCCCCAGGGCAGAAAATCTCAGCCACATACATTTTTCTCTCTTCCTGGTTTTTTCATCCTATTAAAAAATCAGTGGTTATCAGTGGCCTGGGTTTATGCTAGTAGACTATGATTTATGAGGCGATTTGGATCTGCATACACGAAGAAATGCTTGCGTAATTACATGAATATATAGGTACATATAGTGATGGTAATAGTTTATTTCTATTTTGTGATTCAGCGTATTCTATATAGATATACCTACTTTTCATCGTATTTTATACCCACGTTTTTTTTAGTATCTTCAACGATAGATGCCACTCCTACCTTGTATAGACAGACGTACGTGCATATGTGCCTGCAGAAAGATATCTCATCATATATTTTCATTTGTTTTCAAAGTGGGATGAAGTCGGGAAATGATGGGAAGATTGTTGTCACCTGTCAGCATTTCCCCTCCGTCTCACTCCCAAAGAAACTCGGAGCCGGTGGAGTGGAAGAGAAATGAGTATGAGTAGGAATTGACAATGAAAGGAAGAAGGACGAGGAAAAGGATATGGATGAGACATTTTTTGTAGTTGTGCGGTAACCTTTCCTCTTATTTCTTCTGTACAGATACACACACATGTAACATACGCACACATACGTATATACATATATATGTAATTGTATGTACTATACTAACATTTGTAGTAGATCCGTGCGCTTCCTCCATTGTATTTTCCCCCTTTTAAACGAACGATTAGGTACTCCTTGGAACTTTCACCATGATAGAAAATCTGTGATTTTTTCCCGTAATAAAAGTGCGTACCAGGAGGAGAGGGGAAAAATGTCGCTGTCCCTGAATGTGAGAAGTTATAAAGGGGAAAAGGAGGGAGGAAGGGATAAAGGAGAGAAGAAGACTTGGGGATGATAAATCACCCGAAAATCCGCCGGGTAGTGGGAGGAGGCATATGGGAGAGAAATGACCATTGACAAACAATGTAAAAAAAAAAAAGGTGGGCGTTGAAAATAACTTTTCTATAATTGCTGAGATCTATCACTTTTCCTTGGTCCACTACCCTCTCACTTCTTTTTTTTCCACCAAATAGTTACATTGGAAGGTACAAGGACTCTTGACAAGCTAATTTTCTCTTGCCATATATACTATTCTTCACATCAAGTGTTTACTTTTCAGCATGTTTCCGCCCTTAACACTCATGAAGAGTCCAATGATGAGAGGATGAGATAGACGGATGTAGACAGCGTTAGACAGAGAGAGGGAGAGAGAGAGAGAAAGTCAAAGTTAAAGTGAAGCGGATGAAGACAAGTGGGAAATTATAAACTCTCGCTCATTCTCTCGCTTCTGCTCTTCCAATAAAATTCAAGTGTATAGTACTCACATAAATTAAGCACTTTCATCTCCTACGAATCCTGATAGATTGGTATTTGCTCATACGTATGCACATTCTGCTTTTAATTAGGAAAGAGGAAAGCCCACTCATGTTATTATTACTCTGAAGAACAAACCCTCCAAGCTACTCGGCCCGGAACAAAAGGGAAAGCCTTCTGTTTGCTTTCCCAATTCGCAAAAGTCTCCAAATATATACACGCATTAAATTTTATAGGCACGGTATCAATTTTGTTTTTCGTTATGTAATTAAATCAGTTAGAAAAATGAGTGGATTGAGAAGTGAAAGGCTTCCACTCCCTTTGTTTTCTTTCCCAATATTTTCATTCTGACAGGCATGTCTGGTCTTTGGAAATCAATGTTGATGTTGCCGTTATAGACTTCTTCCCGCCGAATACGTAAGGACCCTCTCCCCTCGACTTGATATGCAAGGGAGAAAAGCCCAGGGACTAGCAGAGATAGTCAAGAGTGACAGTGAAGTGAAGGGTGGAAGTTAGAAAAACATTTACAAATTGTTATTGTTATCGTAGTGTCATAATAATTTTAATAAAAAAGTAGGACTATATTCTGTTGGTCGACAATGGTTATTACCATTATTTCTTGCACTCCCCGGACGATGGCATACTTTTTCACGCTCTTGATTGATGACAACTGCATTTTTGTGTCCTTGTAGGGTGGTTGGGGGAAAGTCCTTGGAAATGGAAGTGCGTGGCTACATTCTTTCCTTGTCTTTTCCCTACCAAATAAAATCATGCATCAGTGACTACTAGTTGACTTGAGGTGTAGGTATACACTTAAGGTGGAACTTCCCATTTCCCCTTCTTTCTTTTCTCTTTTCTCTCTTCCTCTTCTTCCTATTTTCCTTCAAAAGTAGTACTTGTCTCCGGAATTACTTTTATATCCACCGCCTTTTTCTTCTTCCAGAGAGAGAGAGAGAAAAAACTAGTGTTTACAGTATCTAGTGGTAGTAGTTGTTCCGTGAGAAGAATACACATGCATGGAAAAGAAATGCGTGAAGTGTGAGGAGGAGGAGGACAGTCGATGAACATGTCACGGAAAGAGACTGAGAGAGGGAGAGAGAGAGAGAGAGAGAGAAAAGTCATTATTTGAATTTTGCCATTGTTGAAGAGAGAAAGAGCCCAGGAAGGATGTGAAGTGAAGAGGAAAAACGATAAAAGGGGAAAGAAAGAAAGAGGGAGAGAGAAAGAGAGTCCTTTTGTACAAATCCTATTGCAATAAGCATATGGTGCGGTTCACTATCAATGTGAGGCTTGGAGAGAATCTAATGTGAGCGGGGAAAGTTGTCTCTTTTTTCACATTCCCCCGTACACTTTCCCTCTATTTTTGAACGGGGATTTTTCCACCCTTCCCTTTTCACAATCTACAACCACTCTGGGAAGGGTTGGTGAGCGGAAGGAGGAATATTTCCTCTTTGTATCAAGTACAGATAAAGTATGAAAGGACGCACGGGAAGGGAAATGTCATGAGCACATTCGGGATCATGTCCAAATGTCCTCCCACACACACTCACAATTGAAGGTGTGGGTCACTCACAATTTACGCATAAAAGAGATGTGTTGACTCATTTTAATCAAAATATTTAAAATAATTATAATAATCCATATATTTAACCATATCTATACCATATATGGTACCATTTAAACCATATAAGGAAAAACCGGAATAGAGAGCAGAAATTTCTAAGTTAACAATTGGAGAAAGTTTGTGGGAGGAGCATTTTCTGCCACCGTTACAGTGGGAGAACCGTTATAAGGGCGCCCGTTATAGAGAGAGTCGACTGTACAAACTAATAATAATAACAGCTACTGAGGATAGTAATAATTACTACTACTAATAATAATAACAATTTAGAAAAACCAACGCACTTTCTCCGAGTTTGTCCGTACTTTCTCACTATATTCGTTGGTGTGCTTTTTCTAACTCAAAATTATTTAAATAAACGTTGCCATTCCGCATCAAATAGAACTTTCATACAAAATGATATTGAGCACCGGATATTTTTTGCTGATCATGTTTCTACTTTTAAATTTCTCATATTGGTTTCTAAATGTTTAATTATTAACAACTGATTCAATGTTTTTAGATTGTTTTCGTATTTTTTGGAACTAAACCGGGTAATAAATACAAAATTTGGGCTTCTAAAAGTATTCTACGCCTTGACGGTACAATAATAGCTCTATACGGACACTTAATTGCTTATCGTACGACTCTGCTGATAAGAAAGTTAAGGGATACAACATAGAAAAACTTGTTTGTGAGACAAAATCACTGGTTTTTCTCCGTTTTTGTATGTTTGTATGTGACTGCGGGGAAACGAGCAGTTTAGCCTGAATGAAGAAGAAGAAGGAGGACGACGTACAGGAAACATTGAATGACGCTAGATTCAAAGGGAAGATATTAGTTTCGGAAACTTGGGACTTATTACGCATTTGTACTACTTCTTGTAATGGTTCACATTTTCTTTTGTGAGAGAAAGCTGAGAACTTCCCCCATTGCGTCCCATCCCCTGTCCTTCCCGTCCTTTCTTCTTCTCCCGGTCTGCTCACAATCTTATTTTTGCTCCCAGTCCTTTCTTCCTTTTTATGTCCTTTTTCCAACGAATTCCAATGTTTTCTGCTGGTTAAAAAAAATAATTATAATAGCCTGGAAATAACCTGTTTTGTTTTTCAACACTAAAATTCTGTGTGGTGCTTACTAGTAATCAGTTGTATAAGAACAAGCTAACTACGGGAAAAAACAATGTTGCACTAAAAAGGGACTAAAATTGGAGGCTGCGCCTGTTGCCTGTTAAAGCTAGTAGCCCTACACGTTTGTCTACTGATTATTGCCTATATGTCCTCTATGGTTTTCTTTTTTTGGGGAAGAACTTTACAAATTTGCTTCTGACTGTATCTCATTCTGTGTAGTGCTTTGGAACATGAAGAGGCTCATTTTTATTATGTTTGTCCATATAGACCCGAGAAGATTTCAATTGTTCCGTTGAAGAGTCAACATACGGGGAAATATCGGAGGAATTGGAACTTTCGAGAGGAACGGCGAGTGTCTGGAAAAGGGTTTTTATGAGCTGGAAAGAATGGACACGGTAATTATCACCGCCATTTACTACATGTGTATATAGTAGCCCATTCGCAACGGAGACGCACTGCTGGAGGGTTAGGATTGCGATTCTAATTTTTCCAGGATGTTCCTCCGGCCAAACGGCACTCTCATTCCATCTTAATCATTAGTTTCCCCATGTGACCATTCAGCTGCGCAACTGTCTGTTCTGTATAGTAATGTATGATTTTGCACTGGTGTCCTTTCCTGACTTTGGATATTGGTTCAGGCTTTTTTTCAGGCATCGCTTCGACTCCCTAATCAATTGTGTTTTGCTTTACTTTTACGTTCAAATTTGAAATGACTTAAAAATAGCGGGTAAGTGAATATTTCTGAGATAAATACAGGATAATTATAGGAATGATGGTTATGTTATGACGAGAAAAAAGTTTGCAATAGCCAGTGTGGAGGGAAGATGGAATGATTATGTTTTTTGTTTTCTTTTAATACGTTTTCGTGCGTTCACAAAGGATTATATTTTTTTTTTGGAAATGAGTTCACACTTCTGCCTTAATGCGACTGACATTATTTTGACCTTGTCCCTTAATTTGTTACTTATTTTGTTTAATTCCCGTAACAGTTTTAGTAAAAGATACGGATTTGTTTTTTTTTAATCATTAATTCTTAGAAGCTATTAAGTTTTTTTTCTTTTCAAACATCCACCAAATGCGTAATAATTGTTTTGTCATCCTTTCCTGTGTTATACGGTAGAAACAATTTGGTTATTGTTTTGACGTGACTGTATTTAGAGGTGATGTTTTTTTTCTTTTAAGGAACGTGAAATGTGTTTACAATACAAAAGGTACTTCATTTGAATTGATAAACACTCCAATGACATCGTTTGTTTTTTTTCCTCACCCGGCAGTAACATAGTTTCACATTTTTTTTTCACAATTTCGGAAGAGTTAAGACGGCTTTATAGAAATTGAGTACAAAATTAGTCATATCCCCCAAAGATAAACAGATTAATAATCACAACTTCAAATAAAGAAATGATAGCTTTGACTGATTTTTAATCCCCAACATGCTTTTGGTTTAAGGTACTTCACTTGCATTTCAAATTAGGAAGATTCAAGAGTAAATTTAAAATGTTAAACATGTAAATTCAGCTACTTCCATTTTAAATTCAGCAATGAAAATGTTAGTTTGAACTATTAAAATTTTAATTTCAACTAGTCGAAACTTAATTGCAGTAATTAAAATGTTGTCTTTAAAAATTTAATTTAAACCTCAACAATAAACGTTACAACAATTCAAATTTTAAATTTTCCATTAAAGTTTCAACAATTAAAATATTAGCATCCATTAAAACTTGTTAGTATTAATTTATTTTTAAAAACTTTTAATTTTAACCAAGACAAACATTCCACAAAAACAACGCTATATACAGCGGTAAAATTTGTTTTTTTCTGTAAAACCAGAACATATACATAAACGGTTGCGTCAGAAATAACAATAGATATAGTTGTATAGTACGATTGAAGTTTCACAACAATTCCTTATGCCGAAATTCATCTTAAGCTAACAGTAACAGGGATCACGCTCGGCAATCATTATTTTAAGTACATATTTTTGGGAAACATTTGTGATAGACAATATTTTTTTTAACAATGACTGAGGAAACTTGTACACATAATTTCGTAGCAGAGTGTTTTATTAGTTTTGGGAATGAATGGCGGGATTAATATTTTTTTAAATGTTTTGTGGATCTGAAATTATCACGATTGACACTTGCATTAACATTTGTAATAAGTTACAATTTCCTGGTTATTTCACGTTTTCATTTCACAAAAAACGTTTTTTATGTTTAAATTTATTTTTATGTTAATATTAGTACATTTCCCCCCCACCCCTTATTCTCATTGTAGCAACTGGTATAGCGTATATGTCTCATGCATTTTTTTCTTTTTGAATAAAAAAACTTTCTTGGCAAGTACAACAATGCGAAGATACTCTAATAATAATGTTATATTTCCTATCGTACAATGATCATGTACAACAGGATATAAACCATTTTCTGTAACCATCCACATACAAACATTCTCCCTCATACATTGTATTACGTAATTTTAATTACCATCCATTAACATATCTCCAGTGTAAGACTATACATGTAGTGCTGATAAAATGTATGTAGAACAAAGATGAGACCGATTTTTTTTTAAATATTATTATATATAGGGTACATTATCATATTTTTTTTGGTATGATAGTTATTCTTGCGAGATTACTTTATGCATGAAAATGATTTTTTTCTTTCTTTCTCTCTCTCTCTCTCTTTCTCCTACTACAGCACGACAGAATTGAGCGAAGGAATAATGACTCCTCTTCATGTAATATGAAAGGAGCTACCAAGAACATTGAATGTATAGGCTTTCCCATTTAAAAACAAAAAGGATTGTTGTAACAAGTATTAGTTATTACATTTAATTGAATATTTACAAGACCCTCACATTTGCCCTTGGCGGCTTTTGGAAAAAAAAGTAAAATCTCCTTCCACTATACCATAGCCTTTTATTCACCCTTCAGCTATTTATCAATTCACATTTTTTCCCCGTTTCCTACTTCCCAATGTGTGTACGGAAGTTTCTAGTACATTACATAACAAGGACTGTGTCCTTTTTTTTTTACACAGCGACCATGAACACCTAAGAAATCATAACATCCCCTCACATTACAATTATAGTACATTTGATGTGCATTGCAATTATACAAATTCTGTTCATTTTAATTAATAATATTCACATTGTACATTACAGAGAATCACGTTGTCGCCTGTAGCTGTATAAATGTATGTAGCATTATTACATAAATCTACATATGTAATAGATTTGTTCAATCTCTCTAGTCTTTGCCCTGTCATCTACACTTGTATTTTGTTTTGTTTTTTTACAAAGTAATTTTTGTAATAACACATCTTTGTAATTGTAGGTATACACAGTTTGTATATATTTCCATTTCAAAAAAGTATCATTACATAGTACTTGTACGGGTTGAGAGAAATTGGTTATGCATTTTTTTTTTGAGGATATATCCATAATATATGTATAAAGCAGGAGTATTTTTTGAATGGCAAAACAGTTACGACGGTGGAGAAAGTTGTTTTTTTCTTTTTTTTTAAGGTCTCAAAAACACGCACGGTGGTCAAAATTATAGGTTTATTATTATTATAATTTTTTCTCTCTCTTGAGAGAGAATATGTCTTGGAAAACTATCGGATTTTTCTTTTCATTCTTCTTCATAAAAGTTGTTTTTTTTGCTCCTTTGGTTGGCTTGATGATGATGGTTGATGACAATGCCTAGGACTTCGGCAACTCCTACAAAAGCCCCGGGAAGGAAGGCGTAGATTCCCACTCCCTCATTTTTACCCGCTCTCTTTCCCCTTTTCTCTTAAGGGACGAGAGAATGGGAAATATTTTGGAAGAGAGAGAGAGAGAGGCAGCGAGAACAGAGAGAGAGAGAGAAAGAGAGCATTCGTATTTTTTGGACCTACTCCAGGAAAATGATGTCAGCTTCCTAGCCTTTTACTCTGTAAAATACAAAGTGATTGTAATCAAGTATTTTCCACAATGTAAAATTACCGGAGAGTATATAGTACACATTAAAAGTAATGGATGGATTATGGGACGTGGGGAAATTCAAAAATTAATGAATGAAAAATTTTCGGATGCAATCCAAAGAGACATTGTCTCACTTGGTAAAGAGGACAATTGTTTTGAAGAGCTATTTTTCTCTTTTTTTTTTGGTCCATTCTCTCCCAACAACTATCCTGATTACATCTTGGCTTGCGTGATAATAAAGGAGGATAGTGGAAGAGAGAGAAAGAGAGAGAGATAGAGACAGAGAGGGAAAAATATGGAGGACTTACTGCCGATGCGAACTTTGTCCGGGTTTAGCCGTTGCGGAGGCAATTTCCGATAAACGAACATCAATAGGAACACGATCGTCGTAGAGAGTAGGCGCTTGGAGAATGATACCGGCTGTGCCAGCTAATACGGCTAATGAGAATATCCATAGGAAAAGACGATCTAAAACCATTGCTACGTACTTCCAATCTTCTTTTACCTACATGGAGAAAGACATTATTGCACACAGAGATCAAATTAAGCTTTGACTATGTAACAAAGGCATTGGGAATGAATGTACCAAAAATTTTTGGGGATAAAAGAGGTAAAAGAAGTTTACAAAAAAAAAAAGGTATGAAAAAAAAAGTCATCCTTCCTCCACATCTCCACATCGTTGACCAAATTTTTTTCAACAGGGATTAATAGTCATTTTGAAATTCAGAAGACCAAATTACGCTTTTATGGCCCCATTGATTCCCATTATTGCTAGCGAGCTTCAATAGCTCCAGGAAAATTTGGTATTATTTTTTTTTTCAAAAAATATTTAAGGGAAAAGATTGGTAGTAGCTTCTTCCCTCGTTTTTTTTATTTCGGGGAACTATGGATATATATGTATTATGTGTATGTATATACTCCAGAGCTGGGAATTTCTACAAGTTTGAAATTACCATGACCAAATACTAGTCGTATTACTCAGTCCTCAATACAATTCTCAATTAACCTACCAAGAATCTGAATACCTGAATTACTAATTACAATTAATCTGGTGTTGTTTTAATGCCAATTACAAGTAATAAGTCCTGAAGTCTTGACTTACATTCACAACATTACTGACATTAAGCGTTTAAAGCAAAAAACGAATGTAGAAATTGAATAAATATGCGGGAAACTAGCCATTTTTGGAGCCCGATCCCACATTTATAGCATTTAGCGGAATCCCATTGGTAATGGATTCAAAAATAATTCTAGTACCAATTTCGAGGTGCCTTTAGAAGACGGTAAGTACCTAAGTATTTTATTTAGTACTACTCAGTACAAATGACTAAAATTCTCACTACGAAAATTCTCATTCTCTTATAAAGTAGTAGTAATAGTACATAGGTAGTAGGCTTTTATTGATTTGGGCTTACGCCCCTTCGATAAGTTTTTCAAAATATCAGCCATTGTATTTAATTGAGTAAAGATAATCTAACTTTTTAAATTAGTTCATTAACTTACAAAGTACATTACCCAGGACTTTCATTTTTCGTTCATTTTTTCCATATTTTTAAGTATGAATTCAATTCCGGCAATCCGTTCCCAGCTCTGAATATACTCTGTATTCATGGGGGAATGTGTAGCTGTATAGTTTCCCTGAAATGGGGGAAAGAGAGAGAAAAAAGTCTCTGTGGCTCACCCTTATTGATTCCTCTTCTCTGCGTGTGTGCTCCGCAATGTAGCGAACACCATCAACGGCTTTAGAAATTTCGGGACAACCTGGCCATTGTGTTCGATGATGATGTCTTTCTGGGCCAGTGTTCATCATGTCGGGGTCATTCTCATCGTCATTGTCGGGATCGTGAAGCTCGGTTGATCGCAAGAGTGGATGTTGGGATGCAGCTCTTGACGGGGGATGAACCGGGGGTGGTGGGGGTGGCGGTGGCATTCCATGAATTTTACAACTCCCATTCAGTCCCAGGGCATCTACGACATCACGGCTGAAACAACAATTCCACCAAAAAAAAATGTGAGAGTGAAGAAAAAAAACATGGTAAAAATCGCCCACACAATATCCACATTCCAATTTGCAATTTCAAACCCGAGAAGACTATCACCACAAAGTAATTACAGGATTCCACCTCCAAAAAAAGGATATCTCCGAAAGGAATGACTTTCAATCTGCAGGTGATGACAACATCTCCGAGGAGAAAAAAAAATTAAATGGTTATCACATCTTCCTTTCCTCTTTTTCCTCCCCTTTACAAATGCTGGAATATTTATATGGACAGAAATGGTGAGGTGAAGTTCTTTCGACATTACGACATTTTTCAACAGATTCTGAGAATAAGACCTCCCTCTTTGGGGGTAGCTACTAATATCTATAATAATAGCATTTTTATTAATATTATGTGTGCCACGTCGTAAAATTTGAATAAATCAGGGTAGGAATGAATTGAAGAAAGTTATAGTAATGAAGCACAAGGGGGTTGCTATATTCGTATATTATTATATTAAAAAAAAACCAAAAAAGGAAAAAGAAACGTGGTAAGCTTTCTCTTTTCGACTGTCGTCCGCACAAGAGCTTCAAGAAATGGCTGGGCATAACCGTAAAAATTGTCAGTGTGCTATCTACATAGTCTAAGTCGTCGACAAGGAAAAAGAACTAAATCCAGGAAAAGAGGGGCGATGAGAGGGAAAAAGAGATCAAGGCAATACTATACAGCGTTTACTGTGAAGACTTTTTTTTTTTTATTCTATACAAGAAGATCCTCTGGTGTCTTTGTCAAGGAGAAAGTATCATAGGGAATTGGTGTGGTAAAAAAAACAGTATATACTCCCAGAATACCTTGGAAGGTTGGTCGGTACAGTAAAAAAAGGAAATCTTTTGAAGAATTCCTCCAGTACAGAAATTCTACTACCCCAATTCGGTATGTTTTCCCCTGCTCTTTCTCTGTAGAAAACACTTATCCAAGTAGATTGCCAACAAATCTAATCTTGACGACTATGGAAATTGTTAGGGGAACATTTGTACCCTTCGTTCTCCTTTTTTTTTTACTACTACTACTACTACTACTAGTGCTTCCCAGGTCTCTCTATACATGACAAAAAGGAGGAAAAAAGACGACGACAGGTATTTTACACGCGTAGAACATTTCCGTCCTCATTGTCACGTCTACATTTTTCATCATCAGTCACCATGAAAAAAAAAATGAAGAGAGTGAGAGTGAAAGAAGAAGAGAGAGAGAGCAAAAAGAAGACCTCGCCACCACTTTTCCAAGAGAATTATGACATCATTGTCGAGTAATATCACGCAAACAAAACGGCCTATAAAATGGGTGAATATAAATGGAAATTGAAATCAATACTCCTCGCAAAATGTCCCGGAGTATTACTAGTACAACCTCCAGGACCGTACAAGCTAGAATATGTGTCTTACACATACACTTATGTATGTATACATGTAAGTGTTTACCAATTTTTTGGACGAGGGGAAGAACCATTTATTTTAGCAGTTGATATTTGCTATAACTATAACTGGAGATCGTGCAGTGAGAGGACGAGAATTATATTATTTTTTAAGGGGGGGGGAAGGCAAGGGGATGGTCCGTGCTTGGTTGCCATTCCTTGGGCCAAAAACTTTGGCAAACAGCCCATCCTCCCTGTCTGTAGACACCCAGTTTAAAATGTGTCGCCATATACGTAGGGAAAAGTGAAGGTAATTGATTTCCAACGGTTATTCTCAGTCTACGAACTTTTTTTTTACTTCAAAATCATCGGTATAATGTTTGATTCAGTGTATCACTTTTTTTTTTGTAAATCATTCCTTTCTAGCTATCCGCACGAAAATTTTTTCATATGGCTGGTCCCCAGAGACACAAATTGGTGCTATAATCCGATTGCTGTGAAAATAGCAACTAAATGTGGAAGATACATAGATACATTTAATTTAAAAGGTTTGACCTACCTCTACAGAAACACATGTGCACGTATAGATCATGTGTATATACATAGATACGTATAGGTATGCATAGGTTACAGTAAGCCATAATATTATCCTTGCAAAAAGAGGAAGAATTTACATGCGAGGATCTACCATGATGCCGGAATATGAGTGTTTAATAATAAAACTATTGATATGATTCAGTTTTATAAATAATAATAGATTTATAAATAATAATAATTTAGCTGGTTGTGCTTAGTCGCTTACATAATACTTATATAATAACGTATTATTATGTAACTATATAGCATATACAAGTTATGTTCGTCCATATTATATTATATAATGTAGAAAATACAGCGGGGGTTTCTATACTTCTGGTGAATGGCGTTAGGAGATAATGGGGTTAAATCACATTTAAAAATATGTTCTATGTATAAATACATACAAAAATATTCCATCGTTCCATGTATGAGATTTGTATCTATATTTATATACATATATGCATGAAGTTATAATGTAATGGAAGGCTAATTTAATTATACATATTTATGTGTATAACCAGATAACCACCACAGTGACCATGCCCGGACTTGTCGAGGAGATACTTTGAATCTTCCATGTATATTTGGCGTAAATTGCAGACGTTGTCGCTAGTTCCGGGCTCAATTACAGATAAGTAGTACCTGTAATATTTACTTTAGTAAAATCATTGGGTATTTGCTTAACTCGGAAGGATCTTATTTATATACTTTGAAAGGTGCTCCTCGCTGTCCGACACAGTGTGACTTGAATTTATATGTACCTATTACCTATAGGAAAGCGGTTATTGCTATTAATTTACACACGTTCAAGCTTACGTGACATATAGGGAAGGAAATAAAGAGAAGGGACATAATTGAACTATAAACCATTTTTAACTTGACCGTAAAAGACTCTCAGGCTCCGACAGTAATGAGTTTGCTGATTGAGTAACGAGAAGAGAGAGAATCAACTCGTGATAAAAATGATAATTTCTCGCCCACCCCGCCTCCCCTGTACTTAAGTGGGCCTTGAAACCCATTAAGTATTTGTCACAAATACCTATACGTACCTATACATACCTAAATGTATATGCACACACATACATAGATATATACACGCTGGCCCAAATAAGAACTTTTTAATCGATCACTTCATTTATTGGTTGGTACACTGCCATTTGGCCGTTCCAGGGTACACACTTGCAGCAAGTGTCGTTAGGCGAATTAGCGCAGAAATTGTGTCCTTGAAAATCAGGTCACACGTTGCCCAAAAAATGGGGGAGAATTTATCTTCATCCTCCGCCCGCACACACCTCCGTATATTTGTAGCATCTTCATATTATTATTTTAAAATTGGGAACATCCATGAACATTACGGGGAAAAAAGGATGATAAAAGCAATTCCGTTTCTCTTTAATACTGAATTTTACCACGGTGAGGTAATTCCGTTTTTTTTACTACTACTGAAGAACAGGGAGAAGAAGAATGTGAATGTAGTTTAAGAATGATCATTACTTGCAAAGTCTCACGGCCAAAGGAAACCACTTTATTTGCTTTTGCTATACGGCTACGAAGAAGGACGAGGCCGGAGTACCCTCCTCACAAAGATTTATAACAATGTAGCAAATGTTGTTCTTCTCCCCCCATACGTCCCCCTCCTTTGCTCAATTGCCCCTACTTACATCGTTCCCGGTGCTGCTTTACGTTTAAGAGGACAGTTATTACATTTATTGTTTTAAAGAAGACGCTTACCCCATAATTTATGGGGGGGATGCGGGGGGAAGGAAAATGAAAGTCACGTTACGAGCGAGGGATTCTCCTGACAAAGATGACTCCGTAATCCATTTGAAAAGTAAAAGCAACAGCAGATTTACTTTGCTTGTTCAGTCATCCCTTCTTCTTCGTTTTTGTATTGATTGGAGACATATTCTTATGACTAAAAAAATCCAATTGCTATAAACTTGAAACATTTGTCACATTTTTTAGAAATGTGTCCATTCGGATTATCACGGGTATATCTATGTTACTAAATTTTTGAGGGGGATTGTGGTTACGTGTAGAATGGAGATAGCATTCACGAGGTGGATAGTAATGGAAGGGTTAAAAAAAATAGCTCCATACCTTGGTGAGTAGTCGTGAGGAGAGCGAGTTCCCAGAAGGTCGCCGAGTCCAAGTGCTTCTCGTATATCTCGGAGCTGAAGTGGATCATGAATTGACAGCGTGGGTCTGAGTTCTAAACCATTACAAGTTCGGACTAACAATCTCCCTCCACTCCCATTCATCGTTTGACCAGTCTTTCCTGCCATCCTGTAATAATAACAGTCGTAATAATAGATATTTTTTGTCTTACTGGTGAGAGAGAGAGAGGAAGGAAAAATGAGGGAGTTGTAACCCCCATAAAAAATGTCCACTTTATCATCATTCTTCTCATCATATTGTTTCCACTGTTTCTCCCTCTCACAACTCTTCTCTCTCTCTCTCTTTCTCGATCTATCTTTCTCTCTCTTTTACTCTCTGTCTCTCTCTCTTACTCTCCCTCTATCTCTCTTTCTCCATCTATCTTTCT
>JAQGBT010001420.1:0-32324 GCA_034698585.1 Disparrhopalites patrizii | reverse complement strand
CTCTTTTCTCTCTTGTATCTCTTTTCTCTCTCTTTCTTTCTTGTGCCTCTTTTCTCTCTTGTATCTCTTTTCTCTCTTTCTCTTTCTGTTTCTCTCTTGTACCTCTTGCTCTTTCTCTCTTGCATCTCTTGCTCTTTCTCTCTTGTATCTCTTTTCTCTCTCTCTTGTGTCTCTTTTCTCTGTCTCTTCTCTCTTTCACACTGTCTTTTTCAAGCTCTCTCTTTCACACCGTCTCTCTCAACCTCTCGCTTTCTAACTCCCTGGCTTTGTCTCTCTCTGTAACTTTCTCCATCTATCAATATTGTCTGTCTCTCTGTATCTTTCTCCCTGTGTGTTGTCCCTTTATTTCTCTGCATGTGTCTTCCCTCTGTCATTCTCCCAATATTTCTGTCTCTCCTAATACGCCTGCATCACCAGCAATTTCAAGACTCGCGAGCGTTACGGGAGCATAATGACGCCTAAAAGGGTAGTAAAAACTAACTATTTTGTACGGAATAAACACGGAACTTGCGTGAGATGAAACCATCGGGAACGAAGAGTTTAAAAAAATGGGAGAAGATGAAAAGGAAGATGTAGAAGGGAAAAAAAGGAATGGAAACCTTTGATTTTTTATGATGATTTTTCTTCCTCTCTCTCTCTGACTATACTATATACGCCATGCAAAATGAGGCACGGAGAAGTCACGAGGGGGTTTTGTGGAAGTACAGAAATCTTCCTCACTCAGATGTTCGTGGCAAAAAAGGAGGAAAATAATGATGAGGATGAAGACCCTGTGAGAGGAGAAAGACCGAAGGAGAGAGAGAGAGAGACAGAGAAAGAGAGACAATCGTCTCAAGAGGTGTCAGAATTCAGTGCGATGACTCAAAAAGACTGTGTGTTCAAGCCGTGTAGGAATTACGCATTTATTACTTTTTATTTCACTACTCCCGCAATGGATATTATGTATTAAGGGGGAGGGGGAAGGAGTTGTAAATACAAGATTGAAGGAGAAGAAGAAGATGCTTTGTACACATCAATTAAATTGTTTTCGAGAACGCCCATTAAAAGCATGAGTTATAGTGCGCCCTGTAATATCACATCCCTTTAAAGAGTCATTGCCGCGTCCAACGATCATCATGATTATTAAAGTCATAATATAATAGTTTTTTTTACTTAAAAGCTCCTCTCCAGTATCATACACATTTATATTACCTTTCCAATCCACCCCAGTCTTTCACTCTCGCAAAAAGGATGATGATCGACCTCTTGGGAAACTATCTCATATTTCATTCTACACTCTAAAAATTGACAACCATCAAAGATGAGAGCTAGACGATATCGTAGTCCTGCCATGTAACTCAAATACACATCCCTTTTCTAATTCTCATCACATTTGTTTTTATATCTACAAAGTTTATTTATTTATTGTAAATTTATCTTGAGCGGATTACTAAAAGACATAGTCCTTATCTAAATAATTGTACATGCAATCCCATGCAAATAATCCAATAATGATGTTCGGTCAAAGGAGGACGGTATAGAGAGTGAAATGGAAACACTTGCTCAAAGGGGGAAACCACGTATGTTTTTTCCATGAGAAAGAGAGTCTTAGGAGATGCTTTATAAAATATATATTACTTTAGACGCGTGAGACACCGTCATATTTTGGAAGATGGTTGAGAGGGAATTAAGGTTAATGAACTTCAAATAACCTGAATCTTCATTGTCACCATGTGAGATGATGCAACGTGCCTCGTAATTTATATGCGGAACCCAACCGCGAGAAGGACGTGTGTGTGTCTCAGCTCTAAAAAAATTTTTTTTTAAATACCTTTTTCACAAAGTAAAGAAACTATTCTTACAACAAAAGAACAAATGTACACATAACACATGCCTTGGAAATGCAAAAGAAAAAAATGTTGCTCTTTCTCCCTTCTTTAACGGCCCTTCTCCAATAAGCACCCACATGTCGTGCGCGGTTTGTGATTATTACAAGGACTAAAATGCATACCTGACTGACTTTGCCATGGGGGAGAAATGAACTCGGACGAGATAAAGTGATGACAACCGCAAATGTCTCTTGGAAATTTCTCATCTTACTTTTTCTTTCTAAGTCCTCTCTCTCTCTCTCTCTCGATGCAAAAGATGAAGAGGAATGGCATTTTTACAAAGTCCATTGAGAGAGTTAAGAGGTAAACAATTGAGAATAAGCATTTAAGTATCTGATAACATCTTCCCTCGTCAATCATGCACCCTTGGCCATAGGAAATCCATTGAAAAAAAAGAGACTATGAAGAGCAAAGGAAGAAGAATTTGCTATTGAAACTTCCAAGAAAAGACAGGTAAAGAAAGATGTATGTTCGGGAAGAAATGAATTCATGAACAATGGTCAAGCGGCTCTCAGTGGGGGAAAAAATAACACATTTGTTATACATGTGTCTCCTCTAACCCCTCACTTGACTCTAAAAAAGACTCTCACATGCCATTCATTTTTATGGATAAGGCAACCAGATTCGGTGGTTTCCGTCGAGGAATGTGCGTATTTTTACGATCTGTCACTGACGAAATCAGGTTCAGGGAAGACAATGGCACTTTGAAGGTGTGCGTGTAAAGGGAGAGAAGCATCAAAAGTTAAGAGAGGGATTTACAGAGGGGAAAAAACTCCTCTTATTTTCTAACGTGAATACAGGATCAGTTGTAACAAGTAAAAGTTTTAAGACACCTGACAAGATCTGTGCCGTTGTGGGGATTTAAGAGAGAAAAAGAAAGAAAAAAAAGCGTGCAATCTTCATCTGGATGAATTGATAGAAATGACATAAAAAAAATTCAATTCAATATCTTCCAATCTTCCATAAGTTAAACAACAGGGGATTTACTGAGATTAATTTGATCAATGAAATCCCCCTTTCTCGGCTTGGATGAGGGTGACATTTTTCTTAAGGATGGCTGATGGTCAACCCGCGAAAAGGTCGTTCTAACGATTAAGGATTTAAAAGCGACAATCATTTTAATTTATACATTAATCCCATTGGGGATTTTCTCAAGCTATGTACGTGTGGCTTATTATTCCAATTGCAATACGAAAGTCCCATTTAACGATTTAACAGAAGCAGATTGGAGCAAGTCACAGTTCAGTGCTGTTCGGATGCATGCACATGCATTTGTATACATAGATCAAGTCCTTATTTATAATTGCCAAACCTTTAAACACGAACTTTGACAAGTGCGGAAATTCCTATTTGTATACGGTAGGGATAATTATGAAAAAAAAACTATTTTCCTGTATTATTACTAGAATTACGAGTCATTATTACCAGAACCCACTGTTTCATTCTATATGAGAATGTATATAAGCCATGTGCCTATAAATATATACCACTTACTCCCCTGCCTTGTACCATATACTCCGGAGTGTGAAAGGATAATCGTAATAAGTAAAGGGAAAAACATCATTTGGTGTTAATCAGACAATAAACGCCAGTAAATCTGAGTAAATACCTAAATACTCACAGCCGGCCTCGTTCCCAGGATAAATATAGAAGGTATAAGTGAAGAAAAAAAAGTTGAATAATGGGACGGAGAGCAGAAACAAAGAGATCCTTTTCTTAGATTGACATGTGCATTTAAGGTGGATAGGAGCAAAAAAAATAAAATAAGGTGTATATATACACAGTAAATATCTTACCTGATGGATATCGTGCCAAACTTGACCTGTCCATCATTTTGTTGTGTATATAAAGAGCATATAAATCGTGAACCATAATCCTAGTTTCAATGTATGGTAGATGCTTTTTATACACTTTTTTATTATTATTTTAATTTTATATCCTCCTGATTTGCTGTCTTCTACGCCTATTTCACCGTAATGTACGATTGTTAATACTTGTCAAGGTTATTTGTGTATTAATTTAAGTCACGCTCTTTTCAAAGAGAGTATAATAGGTTCTGCACGTGAAAAGACGAGAAGAGCGACAACATTACGGGTGTATTAATTTTTTTATTTATATAATCCCTCCAAAGCTCCGAACTGTTTGCTGACTTTAACTTCTGAGTTTCAATACGCACATTGTTTATTTTTTTATATTTTTCCTCCCAAGATAAATGGACATGAACCAAATTTTTTTTTAAGTATGAAGAAAAGATGCTTCACACCTTTTATGGATGTTCAAAAAATTAGGGGAAACCAATTATGTCACCAAAAAAATGTTCTGTATTCATTGATGCCATTATGAGATATTGTTCCCATACACTCTTATGTGGATGACTTGAGGAGGTACTTGAGAGGTGAAATGTTGTAATAATATGATGGTATATTAAAATAATAAAGAAATGTCCACTTACAGTCCGGAAGCAGAACGGGAACGGGATCCCACTAAATTTTGAACTTCAGTCATTGTGGGAGGAGGAGGCAGTGGGTCATCATTTATCACTTCAGCCTCTTCTTCCGCAACTGGAGGAGGAGGAGGTGGTGGAGGTAAATCCGGGGATAGACATCTAGAAATACTTAGGACAGGCTTATTGGGCACGGGAGGAGGCAGGGAATCCGCCGGCGGGAAGGAACCAGTTCCTGGCTGCCGGACGGGAGCTCGAGGCAACGGCGGAGGCGGACTCGAACTCTTCCCGTTCTCACCTTGCTGTAATTTACATTGTTTTAAAAAAACGTCATTGTAAAACTATCCATTTATACTTCATTCAACATCTTTTTTTCAACCAATAAGAGATTCATAATAATTTAGCCAAGTCAAATTAGGCCTTATTTTTTCAATTTATGCGTCATGTATTTCTGCTTTATTGCTAAAATAAAGCATTTGTAATGCTAAAATAATAATAATATTACATATACCTAATAATAATAAAATCAAATGATGCTAAAATATAGCAGCAAATATATCGTCGTTTCAAAATCAAAACTGACCAAGTCATATGGAATCCCTATCTCTTCGTTTTGATTCTCCGACAATATGTATTTCCAAAAGACGTATGCCTAATATTTTTTGAGTCATACAGCTTTAAACCATTTTCATTTTTGACGAAACAAATTTTTTACACGAATCAAATTTCAAAAATGTTTGATTTTATAAGGCGTAAAATGATTGTCCTATAGATATTTTAAATCAGACATCTAATGAATTAAGTTGAATAAGTATAAACATATATTTTTTCCTAACATAAATGCTTCTTCCTTAAAATTGTTCGTTTCTTCCTATTTACAATAGTAAAAATATTTTTTTGACAAAATGTAATAAAAATAAAATCAGCCTTTTAAAAACCTTGGCTCTGCAGAAGAAACTGTTCAATTGCAAACAAAAACAATTTCCCCTACCAAATCACACCTAATTCCAATCTAATTACAAAGCCTGGGTAAATTCAAACCTTCAAAATGGGCTAAATCGACTTTCTCGATAATTTCCGATAACTTCTCCGAATACTATTGTATCAGCTGGACAATTACAAAAAAAATATAATTGATTCAAGAAGTCCCTTACGTAACATCTACAAAAAAAAATAACAAAAAAGGATAGAAAAATATAGTTTAATAACAAAAACGGATATGTTCTATCCCGTAAAACGTGACGTAGAAAAGCAAAAATTCGGCATTAATTCAAATATTTTTGGATCATCAGACCGTACAGGTACATTGTTGATCCATGACATAAATTTGAGATATACTTTCATCCAATTTCGTAAACCTTTGACTGACTAGAAAGTTCAGCAGGAATTAATTGTTTCAGCAATCTCTGACGCATTGATTGATCATCGAAAAATTTGCAGAGAATCGATTTGAACGTCAAAAGTATAACAAACGTGGCAGGACAATGAGTACAGTAAAACGTTTGAATTCTTCTGGATGCTTTTTAGTATGAAAGAGATTGTAAAGGGAGACGCGCTTCCACGGTACCTGTTGAGACATATTGCGAAGATGAGGTTTCTTTGGTGGTCGCTCCGGAGGTACCGGCGCTGGCTCCTTGGAAGGTACTGAGTTCGTAGCGCCACCTGACGACTTCACATTGACTCCATTCCAATTACTCGAACCACTTGTTGCGTCTCTGTTCACCAGGTGCGGCAAGTATTTCGACATGTATGCCATTCGAGCACTGCACACAACAATGAACAAACAATCATTAGCAATCATTATAAACGTTTTGACTACATTTTTTAAACATTTTTAACAAACGTTTTGACTACATTTTTTAAACATTTTTAACAAACGTTTTGACTACATTTTTTTTAGCAAACGTTTGTTTTTGCAAAGCCATTCAGCTCCAGTATTTTGGTATATAGAAACACACGCAGAAAAATCCTATATATTTTAATTCATGCTGCTTGTACAGAGGTGAAACAAGAGAAAAAGGGTTATTGGTGCTAGTTGTCACAACATAAAACGCTTCACAAATACCTTTTTATGCATAATGTAAAAAAGATACACACATATACTGTGAACATTAGAAATATTAATAAGATAATTATATGTCATACTTTTGTTCTCCAAATTACCTATTGACTATATGTAATGTGTAGACAAAAAAATGGACAGCACTAATTGAATTAAATGGTTAAATGGGATTGTAAATATGCAAAGGATTTCCGAAGTACAAAAAAAAAAAAAAACAAAAGGTTGAAAGGGGAATTTCGTGAGGGAGGAAAATATCCTGAGGAATTTTTTTTTCAGGTACGAATAAGATCCCCTTTATCCTTTCCCATTGTTTTGCCCTGTGAGCGTCAATATAGGAAGAAAGAGTGGCTGTCAAAGGAGATGTAAATGCAGAAGGTCCTTCATTAGCCACAATTAGTAAATCATCTTTGTTTAATATACCATTCAATTTTTTTTAGTATTTACCCCCTTCCCACATCCTGTGTTTTTTTACTCTGTGCCTCGCAATCATACCTTCTGCATAGAAGGAGATCAGTCTCGTGAGTGATAAAAAAAAGAGCTCAATATAATTTATGACTGATTATTAAAATAAGGAAGCATTTGGGATGCTTGAAAATTTTTGCATCTTTCATGTTCTTGTGTCGGGTGTGGGATACATTGTATGTAATGTAAACACTTTTTTTTTCTGTGCAAATCCCAATTTTCCATGCAAGCTCACACACCCACACAACGGTTGGCGGCAAGGTTATTTGAAGAAATATATATTTTCGTGAAATGCAGATATTCTGTGTGCATCTTATTTATTTTATTCACACAACCAAATTCTTTTGAATCATCATCATTGGTTGATGGGAATTTTCCACAAACATAAGTTATTTTTTTTAACATTTCCTAAAGTCATAATTACTTTACATGGGATTACATAAGGGATGGTAATAAATCCCCTGTTTTCGGTCTTTTTTGGCACATCACGAGAATGGGTATGTTCCATTAATTTCCGTTGCTTCCTCAAAAATAAAAATAAAAATAAAGTAGCTGTCAATAAAGAGAAGGAGATTAAACGGTGCGAAAAAGAGATACGAGGAAAGTTTAGTGATGAAGATTTTCCTCATAAATTCTTTTGCACATAATACGGCTCCCTGAACAAAACAGTTACGAATACATAAATTAAAGCGGCTTTGGGATTGACTTTGGCGTAATAATTTGTACTGTCTCTCTCTCTCTCTCTCTTTCGCTCTCTGAATTTCTACTCAACCCATATATCTTTCACCTCCCCAAAAAAACGTTTTGTTTTTCTTCCCTCTTTTGACACTGAGAGAAAGGTCACAACAACACCCAATGGATTGAATTGATCTACTCCTCATGGAAAAGCTCTTTTGTTTTTGCAACTCCCAAATATAATGTATGTTATGTGTACATATTTATTTTTTTACACTTCTCCCCAACAGCACCAGTGGAGAAAGAAACGTTAATACTCTTGTCTTTTCCCAAATTTACTACTTCAAGAGGCTTGCATCTGTATTTGTATACGTATATAAACTATGCATATACATATGTATGTGTATGTGCTCTCGTTTTATTTATTTTGTTCTCCCTTTTAACTCTCACATATTCAAAATATTCATCTGGCGTTTCACTGCCGTTAAAAGAGTGAGCGGCTTATTATTATTATTATTGTTTGAAGAGAGAAAGAGATGTGCCATCCTTTTGGAATGACTCCAAAATAGAGGCGAATTCAATTAGGGAAAGGGCCAGTAGTCAACAAATATAATGTCTTCATTGTGCACAAATCGCGTATATATATATATAATAATTTATTTAAGCTCTCCTTCTACGCACGGGTCTTAACCAGGCGTTTCACTCTCTCAAACTAACCATAATAACTTCAGATTTGTTTCCTTGTTACTTCCACACAAATATGATACTAAAAGCTCCATTCTCTTTACGCGTCTCTCCACGGAGCTGTTGAGCAAATAAATGCAAATCTTATTATAAAATGAAAGGGGATTTTCCAATTTTGAACACGTTTAAGATGTATCGTAAACAATCCCAACTATCTCATCTTCCCACCTGGGTTAACCGTGCTTGAAAAATCCTCTCTCATTCTCTAAACGTTAACACCTTAAATTGTTTTCCTTTTTTAAATCACAATAAATATCCCGTCTTATTTATTTTTGAGTTGCAAAAAATAAAGTACTGACAAATATTTCCCAGAATTATTGCTACTATTAATTTGTACAGAAATGCTAGAGAAGGGTGAAATTGTTTGTATAGTCATCGTTTATCCACCTTGTTTACGTTCGTAGAATAGAATGGACTGCCAATAAGCACTTTTTACTGTCATCTCAAAGCACATTTTAAGAAATTCTTGGAAAGCTCCGAAGAAAATGTGACATTGGAGTACAAAAAAAAACAAATCGTAATGAGCTCATTACCCAATCGCGGGAGCAACTACTGAAAGAGAATGGTTTGTTGTTTTCTTGGCAAATCCCCTAGACACGGCAAAACAATTGTAACTTTTTTCATTAATACGATTAGTAATTTACCTCTCCTGTTTCTGAAGGGAAAATTCGATCATTTCTTAATTCGCTTGTCCATTCAATTCTTGAATTGAAAAACGTTAGGAGACCTCATTTTTCAGAGCTATCCCAAATAATAGAATTAACCCCAGCCATTCAGCCGTTGGTGTAACTGATAATATTTTTTTTTTGTTTTTTTTAAAGAAAAAACCAAGGACAAACATGCACTTACATATTTGCTAGAAGATAAATTACAGGAGCGAAGTCCGAAAGAAATAATGAAATATATAAATTAAATTGTAAATTCCTCCCTTTTACCTAATTTTGGCTGATGACAGAAGAAGACTCAAGAAGCGTGAGATTGCCATCATTACACAAAAGGAGAGATAAAAAAAAAAAGAAAATGTGCAGTAGTAAATCACATAATTTGGCAGAAAAATGCTCCAATGATCTTCAACCAATTATATACAGTCTGTCTGGTGTCTGACGGACGTTCTTTCATTGTCTGTACACAAAAAAAGTCGTGTGTACACACGACTGTCTCTCTTTCGTAAATAGCACTCTGACTTACTTAATAATAACATGTAATAATAATTGTCATTCTCGCCTTCTCCTCTGCCGTCCATGCAACGTGGGGCCTGCACTTTAAAAGGGTTAACGGAGGAGCATGTCGTTCTTTTTTTTTCTTCTTCTTCTAAACCTTTCACTTTTTAGCACATCCTTGCTAAAAGTACAGCTCCCTGTCCTAATATGTACATCCTTCCACACACACACACAAACACCAGACAATTGCATCTGGTTGAACGTTCCAACAAAAATACTCTCGTCTTGTAAGAAAATATTAGATAATGCGTATATGCAAAATAAAAAAGTTTGTCTAAACGAGAATCTTGTTCAATTCCCATTACAAAGTTTTAAACATGGAGAAAATGATGGATCCTCCAACTTGTTATTTTTTTTATGACGTTGCACTATTGTCATGTCCACTGTAAGGGTTAGGAGAGTTGAGACTTGTCAATAATTGTGATAGAATTTGTTGTTTTTTAATCGATTCCCTCTCTTGCTGCTGTCTGGATGGTGAGAAATAATCAATGATGTATGCCCGTGTATAAACATAGGAAAGTTGTAAGTGTATAAGGATCAGGTTTATCATTCCACCAATCGACCTTTCATGATTTGACTGAGGAAGGGGAGAGAGAGAGAGAGGTGATTGGTAATAACATTGACATAGCTTCTTGTTCTTTTATGTTATTCCATATGCAGAAAAATCCTATTGAAAGAATGCGAGAGTACTCAGGTCAACATTAAAGGTCCAAGGACAATAAAAATATTGGTATTTTAATGTCAAAGACAAAAGTCATTCCGTGACTTATGGTGGAACAACATATAGGCTAGTGCCTTTATAAAGACAGCAAAATCGATTTTCTCTCTCTCTCTCTCTCTCTCTCTCTCTTTGTTACTCAAAATATTGGATCTTAATGATTATTGCCGTCACCGGACTCACTAATCATAATGGTACATTGTTTCTGCAACAAAACTCACTTAAAGGTCACGGACTGTGAGATTTGATAAAAACTCCCATTCTTTTATGCAATCCACTTTGCTCTTTCTCATTTGTATTGATTTTATTTTTTATTCTTGTATTTTTTACTCTCCCATAAATATTTTTGTTAAACATTCCATCTGTTTAAAGACATTTTTTATGGTGTTACCCTGAGAAATATCTGACAATTACTGGTTTGTCTTATACGTACATGTACAAACTTGTGAGGATCTTTGTGCCAATCTGTGTCCTATATGTTCTTTCGTAGAATATTGCTCTTTTAACCCTTAATAGCTTCATGCATCCATTTTTTTATGGGGAAACAGGGAGGTATGGGGTATTCCTCTCATTCATCCATTTTACCCTTTGTTTCCTTTAAAAAAAGAACAGACCCTGACAGTTTTAATTCACAAAGCAGCCACAAGGGATTACTCTGAGTAATTCACGAAGTCTGTGAATGATTGTAACCATGAAAATGTTCTAAAAGAGCCGAGGAATCTATACATTATATAAATTATATGGTACTCCCAACTTCAACTAACACCGAAGGAATATGAGTCACGTTTAAATACTTAGGATTACGCACTCTCCAAATGTACCAATAAATTGCTCTTTCCCCCTCCACTGCAAAATATAAAAAGAGTTTCCCCCTTTTTTTGTGCCAAAAAACCACGATTAAATAATTATTCACTAAAAAAAGCCAGGACATTTCACACATGTATTTTTCACAATTCTATATATTCATTAATCTTTTTTTTGCACCTCCTTACATGTTGTAATGGGGTATAGACCCAAGTAAAACAATGGATCATATGGTTCATATTTACTATATAAAAAAAAATATATATTTTGTAACAAGTTTTTAATCATATTTTTGTCTAAAAAATGAACAATGGTTTAAATAAAAGTGTTTTTCCTCCTGGGGTAAAAAATAGTCAGTGGATGAAAACACACACATATCTTACAATCAGTAGTTTTTTGGAGTGGGCGTAGTTTTTAACTTTGTTTTTTCTTCTTCTTAATTTCGCTCCACGTACGTTCTTCATGCTCATAGCTAGAATGTACCTGGGCAGGAAAATGTGTATAATATGGGAGTAGAAAGAAAAACAAATGCGTGTAGACTGACTGAGAGAGAAAAATAAAATGGAAGAGACGGGAGAATATTATTGAAGAGTTCGTGCACATTTGATCTTAATGTGGTGGGGAATTCGTGATAAATTAATGATATGAAAATGGAGGAATCCTCTAGACAAGTTAAAGGCTAACGCACCTTTGTGAGTGAGCAATTATCATTTAACTGTGTATCAAAATTCTCTCTCTCCCCCTTTGCAATTTTTTTTAATAATGTTGATTATAAAGTTATACAAATGGTAACCATTTTTTTTTTATTTCGAGGATGGGCAGCAACATAATTTTCAGGTGGGTACTTCCACCTCTTTCTATTCATCATTCGACGTACATACAAGCGTAGCTACAAATATAACTACGTACATTAAATGAAACATCATTAAAAAAAACTTCTGTCTCCGCCAAAAAGGCGAGAAAAAGAAAAGAGAGAGAAGAATGTGAGGCGAGATAGCGAGAGAGAAAGAGAGAAACGCATTTTTCCCCAAAACCGCTCTCAACCGAAGAAATAAAAAGAAAGAAAAAATGAAGTCACCCGTGGAGCAGGAAGAAAGGCATATACACATCATGTATTAATGTACACAATAAAAAAAAAAACTTTCCTCACACATTTATCGTCCAGTGCACAAAGATGTAAAACTTGGTTGAACGATGGAGCATTACAGATTTTTGGTAGTTTTTTTTATTTTAAAAATCATAAAACGTTTTATTTGCTTATATCTTCAAAAAGTTTTATGAATATGATTTAAGTATGAAAATTGCTTTCTCAAATTACGTTTTTTGGACTCGCCCTTCACGGTCATATTAGTATGTAGACAACTAGATTTAATTTAATCAAGCCAGAGAGCAAGAGAGGTACACATAGGGGAGAGAGAGAGAGAATGGAAGATACACTAATTGTTTGAATTTTGAAGTGTGTAATGAGAATGTTCACAACTTATACAATTTTTGAGGCTCGGAGCAATATTTTTTTTAATGAATATAATAATAAAAAGAATACATTAAAAAGAACAAATAAAAGGGAGAGAATATAATATCACAAACACCATCATTATAATTGTCGACGTCATCATCATATTTAATGAGTAAGAAGTCCTACCCACACGGAACAATACCCGTGAATAAAGAGACCCCATACTAATTTGTGCTTAAATACTTTTAATCGTATACTTAATTCAAGGTGAACAAACACATGCCTTTGACATGCCTACATACACTGTACGCACATTATCATAACGAGAGTATATATGTACATGTACACATCTGAGAGAAAAACTTTTTTTGGAGGTTCACACCGAGACTTTGTACCTTTTTTTTAAATCAAGGTGGAGGTAAGCAATTTAAATTATCTCGATTAAAGATTTTACTCTCTGATTGTTTACTTTACGACTTGAACTTGATTACCGTTACGCTTCATATACTCCCACTTCCATTGGTTTTTGCACATTAGATAGGTACATACATAATAATAATAGATGTACATACTGAAAGTACGGCAAAGTCTAGAAAAACAATTTCTCATTAAAATTCCTTTCATACATTTATTATTAAAAAGAGAAGAAACATCTTTCAGCTCAAGCTATGGTGTTTTTTTTTTTCGTTGGAATAATTGCAGTAATAATAATATTAATGACTTCTCTAATGAACAAATAACGTGAGACTGGCTGATATGTTTGGATAAGGGAAAAAAATAAAATATATAAGCCTGGACCGGAACATTAAGAGAATTTGGCGTGGTATTTGTTTAATTATGTTTTTTTTTCACATTTTTACAGAGAGAAAGGAATTCCAGAACTTGACATGTCAGGAGTGTTTTCATTCAAATATCACGGAATTATTTTTATAATCAACCCCATCCAGGCATATTAAAGGTTTTGTGCGAGGGAGAGAGAGATTGGAGACAATAAACACTAGCCAGGTATGACAAGTGAGGTCCCAAGAGGAAATGTTGAAAAAAAAACACACAAACTATGTGGATTAGCACATTGGAAGTCGGCATACACTACAAAAAAAAACGAGGGAAGAAAGTGCCAAGAAAAAAAACCTTTTCCACTAATAATCACAATAAATAAAAGGCTCGCAAGATAAATAATTTAACCAAGTGCTAAAAGCCCAGAGATGGAGAGTGGATGCGAAAGATGTGAAACACGTTGCTTGGTCATGAGTTCTAAATCAGAAACGTCTCCAAGCATACGAGACCAACCAAATTTTTTTTTCACAACATTGTGGTAAAGACAGAGAAAATAAAGTGTACCATACACATTTCATTTAATTACGCAACAGGTGCGCGGACCACAACTGCCACATCGGTATGCACACTCTTTAATTAGTAATGCATCATTATGTAAATGTTTCTCAAAAAAACTTTACCAGTTATACAGAATCCCCCCAAAAAATGTACGATTACACCAATCACATGCTCAGTAACTGTACACATCTTAAAAAAAATTATTTATCGGTTTAAAAAAAAGTATACATTTTCATACTTTGTTACAGATATGGCTTGAGGCACTAAAAGCTTTTTATTAGACAATTCTTTAACGACAACTTATTTATCCCTTTTGGATTTTGGAAAAGGGTCCGTCAGAGGCGGGGAGACTGTACTAATGATGTACATATATGACTGTATGGCATTGGGAGTACAAAACGACAAAAGAGGTGATGGAGTAGATGTTAAGTACGTGCAAAAACCTTTAAAAAAAAGGTCCTGAGAAGAGTTCCCTACCACTTTTTAAGGGGGTAAAGGGTGTTAAGAAAAAAAAAGTTGAGTGGAACAGATTATTAAAAGGTTCCGAAAACGTTTCATTAAAGGTATAAATAAAGTCAAATTGCTTCTTTAAGAAGAAAAAACAAATGGAGGAAGGTCATATTGCTGGTTATGCCCTTATATGAACAAAAAAAGGGGGAATTTTCTCTCGACAATAAAAGTCAGTGTATGACCGTCACTTTATTCTTTTCTTTTTTTTAAAAGTAGAAGTAGTGTATTAGACACTCCATTAGTTGATGCTTAGCAGGGGAGAAGGACCCAGAGGTGGACAGTCAATTGTTGCAGTTCCTAAAGTACTTTTACACCTCCAATAAAACTGTGGATTATTATTATTTTAAAAAATTCCTCTGATAAAACAACCGAGGTTACTTAAAAGCGTTGTACATCTTACTCTTTTAAATGTGAATACACACATACATGGATGTATACATATAACGTACTCAGACGGAAAGACAAGCAAGTTCATTGCTGGAGTGATGGTCATAATTTTTTCCAACCCCTTCCCCTGTCCATTACAATGGTTATAAGTCTTTTAGTATGGAATTATATGCACTTAAAGTGTAATTTGTAGTAGTAAATACTCCTTCTGACGAAGGTAAGCATATCTACCATGGAGTTTGTCCATATCCAAGTGAAAGAGAGAGAAGCAAGAGAGAGAGAGAAAGGCATTGTTGTAATGGGACCCAACAATTTCCTGCTTCATGCATTTTTCTGTTTACTAATGTGTTAATCCCCCAGCCATCTTATTTTTTTCAGGGAATATTTCTCATTGTCCACCCCAGCTCAAGTGAAGGTTAGAAGGAAAAAAAAAACTTTTACAACTTATGCTATATGCACTATTACCGTTTATAGTCTATTTGGGCAAGGGAGAAAAGTAGAGAAGGAGAAAAAAATGTATGAATTATTGTTTCCAATATAGTCTGTATTATGGGGCCACCTCGTAAAATATTTTTCCTCTCTATTTATTATACGGCTAAATGTCGTAAGGAGAACGACGTGTATATTAACTTGCCAGTTTACTTTATTCTCTCTCTCTCTCTCTCTCTCTCTCTCTCTCCCATTCCTCGCTCTCTCTCTCGACTACACACGAAGGAGAAGGACGATGGCAACACCCAAAAGATTCGGCACTTGTTGAAGGAAAGTTTAGTTTGGATAAAAATTACTCATATCACTCCAGTCCCTTAAATCCCCAAGAAGGGAGAGAAAGAGAGGGTCAGAGAGAAGCGAAGAGAGGTAGAAAAACGGAATGAGTCCAACTCAAGAAAATGTCAACACTATATATATGATCCCAAATCCCTGAAACATTTCCCTTCGGCTGTCCCTCACTCATCCCCGCCAGAATAAGGGAAGAGTAATAAGGAACATGCCAAAGACACATGAGAAAAATGGTATTATTATGTACAAGGAAGAAATATGACGGCATTTTTATGCCTTATTTTCTCATCATCCCACTTACACGACCCATGCCCAAACAATATAAAAGATAATGTCCAAGAACTGTCCCTACTATGACTACCAACCTCTCCTTCAAGCCTATCCCTTTCCACCAAACAAAAATATTCCAGTAAAGCCTCATCCCCAGTTTATCCTTGTGTGTCCGCCTGTGGATGTGCGTCTCATGTGTCCTCTATTTTTCTCTAGAAGTCACTCTCTTCGTCAATGACAATGCTTTTTATTCTTGGAGGGACTCAATTTTTTTCTCTCTCATCTCCCTTTTTCTCCCTTATTATATTTTTCCTTGTCAATCTCTCCCCATATAATATACTACCACTTGAAGCCGGTACCCGGAATGTGATTGTTACAGAGGGAGACAAAGTCAGTAAAAAGGAGGAAAATGCTTGTTGGACTCGCTACCTTGAGTGTCTTTCTTCCAAATTAAGCGACAGAGAGAATTTCCACAATAATGGGGGAGAGTGAGGAAAAGTGAGGATGAAGTTCAAAGACGGCGGAAATTAACGGAGGGAAATTGTGCTCCAACAGAGACAAGATGATTCTTGCTGGTTTCTGTCTTTCCATTGTCCCATTCTGTGTATGTATACCTATACACACATACATATGTATGCACCTATGTATGCATGTACATAGATGAAAGACAAAAATAAAAGTGCTTCCCTACTACCTCCAACGCACTGCATGGAACCAAAGGGAGAATTGATAATTTTAGGTGTGAGTCAAACCGTAGGAATTACCATGGTCAAGTACCTTGGCAGATCCTGGGGCTTTCTTCGTCTTTCTGGTCACAACATGAGCATACATATATGTATGTAGATTGGATAGGGAAAGGGCTTGATTATACAAATTAATTAGCAGTCCTGGGTATATCTTACACCTATCAGGAGATCATTTCCCTTGGTTATAGTATGTAACTTCTTCTTCTACCCCAATAAATAATTCATCCTCTCAGTGTAATATTTCTTTTCTTGTTACACTGAACCTTCCCCTTTAAATAATGGCATAATCATAGTAATAATAATAACCATCATCATTCTTTCCCTTACTTACAATATAAGTATTGTCCCAGGTACATCAGTCTACTTGAATCAATTTTGTTTAGTTTGCAAAAAAAAAACACCAAGATTTATTTATACATATTCCTCGTTTTGAAGCATAAACGTAATATATATAAATACATATATAAAAATAAGCATAAATAAATATTTTGCCTTTCTCGCTCGCTCTTTCTCTCTCCCTCTCTTCCAACCTCCATAAAAAGCGAAAGGGATGACGGTGCGACAAAAAGAAAGACAATAGTCATGATAATAACCTCCATTTACATTCTCAGAACTCGTCCCAAAAAAAATGCAAACACACTCTGGACGTGGTAAATTAATAAAAATGACACCTAACGTAATCCCCTGTAAAAAAAGTGGAAGAAGACGAAAAAAATCTGCGATTCTTTCCACCCACGCAGTCGCTGTTGACGACAAGTCCATTTTTTTAAAAACATTTGCTGTATGTATATTTAAGTATGAGACATTGTCAATTTGTAAATATTAGATGTACTACAACAATAGTAAAGAAAAAGCAAGTCTCAAGGCAGAGAATGATTGACATTTGAGCTAAGGGAGCGTCTGTCATGTGGAGCACAAGATGTACTTGGGGCTCATAAAGGTGAGTAATTACGTACGTAATGATCCCTTTTCCTCTCAAGCTCCCTCTTATGACTCACGGTTAAAGAGACAAAAGAGACTCTCGCAACGCAAAAATTATTATTGTTGGTGATGGTTCTCTTGATTTGCATTAGAATAATATATTCGCCCCTTTAGCACACATTTACATAAGGGGTTAGTTCATCCATTTTTTTTAAACCATGGCAAATATCCTTTTTCAAGAGGTAGGTTCATCTTTATGTGTTGCTACGACGCAGACGGACGTAATATTTTTATATATTTTTTTTTTCTTTCATTTTTTTTCTCTCTTCTCCATCCACACACTCCACACATCCTCCACCTTTCTATTAGCAGACAAATGCCTTGTAATTGAAGGTACCATTTCTTTCATTCGACATGGACCAGAACCAGTGGTGAAGAGCAGTCGTTGTAATCAACGATTCCATCGACTCCACATCCAACGTATTTAGCATATAACATCATGGAGCTCCACAGGAAATGAAAATGAATTTTCTTCTCAGTTCAAAACCTCCCGATCGCCGCTCTGTCTACTATGTAGATCAGAAACAAATGACGGCGAGCACTCAAGAGAATTTTTTTTTCGTATACAAGTCTTTTGAAGACAGAGGAAAGTATTAAAATTCGTTTCTTTCTCTCTCTCTCTCTCTCTCTCTCTCTCTTCTCTCTCGCTCTCTCTTTGTCTCTCCTTCGGTTCTTGTTGCTCACTTATGTATAAATAAAAGGTTCAAATATCTTAATGGTAGCGACAAAGGGGCCCTTTTTCACGGAGTAACTCACAATGAACTCCTTGTAAAGTTAGTACACCCCACTTGGAGAAGGAGCCTTCCCATCTGACTTTAAATACTTGCATGAGGGCAATGAGGAACGTGGAGGAGTTCCAATGCCCCTCGAATATATACATACATACGTACATCCCTATTATGATGAACCTCTCCAAGAGTAAAAACTTCCCACCCTCTCTAAAAATCCTATTTAGTACAGAGGGAGAAAAGAGCATGAGGAGGTCAAAGTGGAGTGAGTTTCGGAGCTGAGAAAGAGAGAGAGAGACAGACAGAGAGAGCAATCATAAGAAGTAATAGGTATAGTCCTTTGCGGAGAGAGGAAAAAAGCGGTAGTATATACTACTAGAGGAAGGTCAATCATCCTTAATGCCTTTCACTTCCAAATCTTTTTATACATACAGACTCTCAACCACCAACACCTCATCAATGACTTGGAACGACCATAATAATAGCAAGGAACTTTATATGTATACCAAAAAAAAATTAACTTGTGTGAGTCAGTCTCAACTGATTTTTGTGTCCCTTTGATTGTCGGGCCCGTACCTGTGCGTTTAAAGAGAGAGAAATAGACAGGGAGAGACAGAAAGAGAGAAAGGAAATGCATGTATACATATGACCCAAGTTCAATAGTAGCTCCTGGGGAGGGACGTACATATTCTAAACATTCCAACGTGTCTCAAGTAGGAACTTTTTTTTCTTTCTCAAATACCGAAGAATAAAATGTTGCTTGTTGCTCTCACTTCTTCTTCTCCGTCTCTCTCTCTCTATCTCTCTCTCTCTCTGTTTCTCTCGCTCTCTCTCATCCGAATTGCATTTTCACTCCTCTATACTAATCGTAATGAATTACTCAACTCCCAAGAGCACTTGAAATTGTGTGGGATGAACGGAGAGACTTGTCCGTGGAGAGACAGGGAGTTTATAAGGCATTGAAAGAGTGCATAAAATGCAATCCGTTGATCCTCTTCAAGATGCATTTTAATAGTAGACATATGCTCCTCACAGATCTGTATATCCACCCCCTGCACTTCTATTAAGCTCTGGTGTGATCTTCCCCCCTCAAATGCCGCTTTTCTTTATTTGTTGCTGTTGAACATTACACTTTTATAATGCAAATAGGATTTGAGTTACTGATTCCTTCGACTTCTCCGTACTTGTAATAGACCGAAGGGGTTTCTCTCCCTCTCTCTCTCTCTCTCTCTCTCTACTTTCTTCTTTGACCGTCTCTCTCACCCTGGAATATGGAACGCCAGCAATCTTTTGTGTGAGAAAGAGACTTTGAACAAGGATATTAGTACATGTCCCGTATGCACTTGAATAGCAAAACTTACCTGTAATACTACAAGGACGGGGTGGAAATATCTAGAATTTTTTTCCCTTCCCCAACGATACAAATTCCTTCTTTTTTTTCTGCCCTCAGGTACATGACATAGACCGGAGTGAAACGACCTTGATCATTCAGAAGAAGGAGAAGCCCAACAAATAGGAGTAACAGTAGAAGGACGTTGAGTAAAAAGGTTTTTTTTTCTCCTCCGCCGGAATTGACATATTTCGGTGGAAGGAATTGGCTTCAATTTACTTGGAGAACGTTCCCCCCCCCCCTGAACATCTCTCTCCCCTCTTCTGTCTATCTTTCTCTCTGTTTTTTTATACCTTTCTTGAAATCTCATCACCTCCTCCTCATACGCAGCCGTTTTTTTGGGGGTCATAAAAGGAAGGAGTATGACAGATAGAGGATGTACCACCCTTTCATATCGGACCCACATGTACGTTTTATCCTATCCTCTCCCCCTCCCCCCACAAAAAATAATAAATACAAAACCTCCCAAAATAGTGACCAAGTTCACCAGGAATTTCTTATGTAAGAGCCAGTATCAAATTTCAAGGGAGGAAGACAAGAGAGGAAAAAATCATGACAACCAGGAATTTATTTTTAACAAATATTTTTACAACCCCATCATCTACTTTATACGAAGACAACAACAATAAGGAACAGGGCCCGTTGCCAGGCATTCTTATAGTAGTCAGTAGCAGAAGGTGTCTTGGGGAATGACGTACATCATGGTAGGTACTCTTGGGATGGAGATTTACTTGGGAGAGAAGAGAAAGAGAGAGAGAGAGAGCCAGAAAAAAAAATATCCGGGATAACCAAAAAAGGATAATGGAGTGTCTGTGTGTTCAAAGGTGTATGAATCAGCCAGGCGGACCAGAAGAATCAGAAGACGGAGAGGATCTTTAGAAGAAGTAATAAGGGGAAACCCAAAAAAAAAGCCTGTGTGGTCATGAGGATGTCTTGTAGACCTTTTCCCTCTACCACCCCACCGACACATTATTATGACTAAATGGTGTCCTTAAATTACCAACAACGTTTAAGTAGCAAAATCCCTTACGCTTACTCCCAGTACCCACCAAGAGGAACTCACTAGGAGATGTGAGTGTAAAGTTGAGAAGGAGAGGAAAAAAACTACAAGAATTAAAAGAGCATAAATATGTCGAGCAGATTGAGATTACTTGTACACATATGAGAGGGAAAAGGGGTAAAATGAAGTATTGAAGCTCAAATTTCTTATATATATTCGATCCCTTCATATGATTATTATTCCCCATTATAAATGATGAATACTTCCCCGTCCCACCATGGCTGTACTAAAGGATTTCCGTGTACGTCTAGGAAAGAGGTTTTGTGAGCTGGAAAAGAGTTTATCGTCAATTTAACTCACTCACTCACTCTCTCTGTCGCTCGCATTTTCTTCCATCCAATTTCTCTCTCTCTCTCTTTTTAGTTCTCAACAACAAATTTCAAGGGCTGTAACTTTTCGTTTTTTTACTACCCATTACATCATCATCACCATCACCCTACTGGTTGAGAGAGAGACAGCGCGAAAATCCTTGTGTATATACACATAAGCTCAAAAGATACGGAAAGAGAGCAACTGGTTTAGTACTTAGCCATGAGTTTCCATCATCCGTCTTTGAAAGGTAGAAAAAAATTGGGAGGAAAAAAAATAAAGTTTTTGGCGTCAGCCTGAACTTTTGAGCATCCTGTCAATTGATAAATGACAGTTCCGAGTTTTTCCCACTCATCTTATATAGCTTTTAATATAGGCATAAAAATATTAATCCGCATTCCCATTTCTTCGCCTCAGTCTCCCTTTCTCACTCTTTCTCGCTCTTCCTCTCACTCACGCGGAAATGTAATCATAATGGAGGTTATGCAATCATGAGGCAATCAAAGGAGAATGTCATAATGAGGAATCCGACGGAAATTTCTATTGCATGGTCAAAAAGGAAATGGAGAGAAAAAAAAGTGTACTTATCCAATTTTTCAATATTTATTATTTACTCAACCGATTGAGTTATCTTCTTATTGGAACGTCTATCGAGAGAGAGAGAGAGAGAGAGAGAGAGAGAGAGAGAGAAAGGCATTAAGGAAAAGATTGAAGTTTGTTCATGCAAGAGGTTTATAAAAGGAGAAAAAATTGTGTTTACGCTATCACACGGAAAGTTGACACAAGACAGTAGTTATCTTTGGTAATTGAAATGATTTTTACCGTATTTACTTGGACGACACGTGTCGTTCTTGTCGAAGGAGAGAGAGAGAATGGCGAGAAAAAGGGACAAACTATGACTGAGCAACAAGTGGCGAGTATTTGCTAAGAGACAGCAAAAACTCTTCATAATTAGTAAACACACACTTGTGTGTGTCCAATCGTCCCCAGTACATATGTGGGGCCGGTGAAAGGCCAGTATAAACTTCCCTGTAAGCTCAAGCTATTTGTATTCCGCACAAGTACTTAGCACCTTCCTCATAAAAAACTACAGCCTCTTAGTAGCTTTCGTTTAAAAAAAACTGTCCAAAAAATTTAGTTTTTAAAAATGTTTGCATGGAGGACATTTATTATAACCTGAGAGTGCTTACGCATTTACTCCTATCGTAAATCCCTTTTGAACATGTCCCAAAGGTTTTCTTTTTGTATCATTTTTTTTTGGCACACACAAATACACTTGATTCCCTCAGTTATTTTTTCTCCCTGTTTACAAGATGAGAGAAAAAGAAAGAAATATGGAAACCTTCATATTCTTGATGACTACGTGATTTCATAATAACGCATTTCTTTCTTTTAGGAACATTGAGGATAATTTAAATTCTTAAAAAATGACACAAATAAATCTGTACATAACCTAATGTCACATATCTTGATTAAACAACCTTGGTCGATATAGGAGAGACAGAGATACAGAGAGAGAAAAAAGGTAGGATTTGGCAAAAAATAAATTTGTCTTTCTCTCTCTGCATATGTTTTATTTTTTTTAAATTGTTTTGAAGAACATGTGCAGGGTCAATATTGTACCTGTACTCATTTTTATGTATTTCAGTCATAATGGCAAAGTCTTTGTTTTTCAACAAAGTACTCTTTGGATCCATTTCTTTCTTTTTATATGAGTCCTTTAATCTTTCGCTTTGCCCCTTTAAGTGCTGTGTGTCGTATGCTCGTGTGTGCGTACACTTATGTGATTTATTGCTTTCAACATATTTAAAAAGTCCAGTTAATAATAATAATAATAATAAGAATCTACAATCTCTCCCTTCTTTTTCGCATGACTCAAGTTTCCTCCCATTTTTGTTTCAAAATATCATTCTCATTTGTATCTCAGTTAAAAGTCACTCAGTTTTGCTTTGCTCCCTTTCTCTCTCTCTGTTTCTCCGGCTCTCTCACTTCACCACTTTTGATTTTGTATCTTTTTTCCCTTCTGACTTTTCTTCCCCTTTCCTTATCGCCTACAGTACTTGTTCTTGCTAAAGTGAATTGATAACAAGGGAAAAATAGGGAGACTGGAGCAATTTATCACAAATTGAAGTTACATACTACACCACATATGACGTCTGACATGAAAATTTTGGTGGGGTGTCTCTCTTTGGGAATCCTACGCATTTTCCCCACCACTTAACATGCACTTTCCTCCCATAACGTATACTACAATGGTCAAAATTTATATAATGTCACACATGTTTTATGCGTTTCCCTTTAGTGACACGCATACTTATATAGTTTATGGCTCCTAATACAATTATCTCCTTTTGCAAAAAAATGTTGGTAGCAGGAGCAGGAATAATAACGGCAGCCAATATCTAACATTACGTGCACATAGATGTGTGACACAAAAAGAAAGTGAAAATGACAAAAAAAAAGTCTCTGTAATAAGTGTATGTCCGTGTACGTTCACAAAAGGTAAGAGAGTAGTACAGAATAAAAAAAACATTGTCATAGTCATAATGATATTCTCCATTCACCCAATTCTCATTACTTATTATATTACATCTTTCTCTCTTTCCAAAACCATTCTGGTTGAACTCACCTCGTCCCACAACAAGGGAGAAGACGAACACAATGATAATGGATTGAAAAAAAAAATAGGAATCACATTCCAAGAAACCGTGCTGCAACCTATCTAGCACACACCGAGAGAGAGACAGAGAGACAGACAGAGAGAGAGAGAGAGACTGCTCCTAAATTACAAAATTACATCAAAAAAAGTAAATGGGAAAAATACATTGGATGAGATAGAATGAAAAAAAAGACAAGCAGTGAGAAAATGGGACTACTATGCGGATAAACTAGAGGTGAGTAGTAAGAGAGAGAGTGATTCTGTAACGATGTATTATCTTTTAAAATCATTTACAAGTAATTTTTTTTTTCTGTTGTGTATCTTTTAGACAGAACGGTGACGGTGACTACAGACAAAGTATGTGGCGGGTGTAGTTATAAGAGTAAAAAGAAAAGAAATTCTTTTTGCATAACAATCCCACATTCATGTGTGGAAGTACATACCCGAATGTATATTATTATTTTTGACTGGCTTCTGAACCATTTAATTACGTGCTCTCATTTTTCTTTAAAGAAAATTCACAGCAACTCTAACACAGTTTTTGCTAGTGGGCTCAGGCTGAGAATTGAAATTATGTATGTATGAATTAAAAGCCATCTACACATATGCTTTCTGGTCAAACGACAGAGACAGAGAGAGAGAGAGAAATATAAAGAGTGAAATGAGCATATAAAATGTTTAATAATGATCATTTTCTCCCCATATTATTTAGTGTAGCGGAGAATGTACTTTTTATATTGGCACCATTTGCACCGCCAGTGCTGATTATTGGTGTTAAGGCAATTAAAAAAAAAGGTCCCCAGTTATTATACAAGAGTTGGCACACACGCAGCAATTATTGCGATTAGTAGGATCATTTAAAAAAAATAGGGATAATAAAAATAATAAAAATTAAAAAGTATTACAATAAAACTAATTGGATCAAACACATTCCGTTTTTAGTGATTGATGCAAAGGTAACAAAAAAGAAATCAAGCTTGTCTTTTGTTGTCAGGATTGTTTTTGCTTTTTTTTTTGTTATAGGAAAAAAAACAGAATGATTGATATCATTGTTGACTCTTGTATAATAGTACGGTATACCTGATTCATGAAATGTGAAAACTTTTTCAACTTGCTCTCCTCCCGCGTCATTCATTCTGGTTGAAAAAGTTGTTTTTTTTATGGTCGTTGTTGTCGTTTTGGATGATGCAGTATTGGTTGCAGTTGGAGGAGTATAAACACACCAGGATCAAAAAAATAATAATATGAGGTCATTTATATACAAAAGTCAAAATTGAGTAAATATCTGGATCAGAACATTCCCTCTCATGTCTAGTAATTCCCTCCCTTTTTCTAAAAAAATATCATTTGTAAGTCACAAGGTATTTGATTACAAGGGAGTGACTGCAAGGGAAATAAATTCAATATCACTGACTACTCGTTAACATTATTACAATTATATCACACTTTTTTTTTTGTACCAAAGAAAAAATTAACAAACAAACAATAATGGTGTAATTGAGAAAAAAAAGGGAGAACGTATACACCAGAAAATTTTAATTACTGAGACAAACCGTAATTTTCTCTTGAACTACATATGTACAGATGGTTTATTACAAATATTATTAATGATGATTACTAGCACATGGACACAGCTGACTGTTGATTTGATTTAATTTCTATTTCTTACCTCAAGTAAGGACTTCTGTAGCTACCGGGGAACTGAGAGGAGTACGTCAATGACATCATGTTCACTTGGTTATTACAACACGTCAAATTATTCATTAAGCCTTCTTCTGAATTTTCCCTGTCTCTAGTAGTATTATTGTGACTCCCTTCGTTATTCCCGTGACTGTTGTGTTGGTTATTGCGACTTACCAAAAGGTTACACTTCACCATTAAAATTAATACGGACAAAAATGACAAATGACACAGTAACTGGAGCACTTGAGTCCCAACTTGTCCCCTCTCAAGTCCATGAGATGGAAGGGGGAACACGTGAATTTCGCATTCCCTTGCAGGACGAATAGGAGTCAATCCAAGTGATGGGGATTAATTCCAGACTCATTTAAATTAGTTGACTTCACACAGTCTATTGTTTACAAAGGATGAAATTGAGGACCACAAATGTTGGGCTCAAAGAGTTATCAACGAATTAAGGTACTTACTCTCTCTCTCTCTCCCAAGAAGAAATTAACACTCCCAAACACAACACGGCCAACACCTTTGGAGAACCTTGCTTATTCTTTAATGAATGGTTATTATAGTTTTGCACAAAAAAAAACAATTTGTCATTTAAGTGCTGTAGGAGCAGCAATTAAAGAATTTTTTCCGTTAAACTTGGGGAAAGACAAAGAAGTAAAAAAAAAGGGTAGTTGATGAAAGGCAAAATGAAATGGGAGATACAGAAAAAAAAGAAGAGTAAATGCAATTTCAATGCTTGACACAGTAATCTTGACTCGCTTAGAGGAAAGGTGATAAAGACACAGAAAAAAAGGGGAGAAGAGAAGTTATAAAAGAAAATAAGACTGAAGAATTCAAAGGGTTATGCTCTCCACTGGGAAAAATAATTCTCCCACAAGAATCTTACAGTATTTTAAATGTTGGCAAGTTGACACAAAAAAAAATTTAAAAATACTTAATGAAACATCCCCACACAGTGTAAATATAGCAGACGGAGGAAGAAGTTGGGGAAAAAAGGGACCAACCACGCTTGTATACACTCTCCGAAGGCGAAAGAGAGATAAGGTTACTCTTCACAAGGTAACACCATGGAGTTTACCTATGTATTACTTCACTTATGATCCTTTTAACATAGGATTCACAGAGGGGAAAAAAATAAAATAAAAAAATCATCAAGAAGAAAAATAAAGTCAGTGTGTGAATCCTTGAAGAGGAGAAAATTCTTTGGGTTCCTCTCTTGTCTTCTCCCTCCACACTCCGCTTGTTGAATGTGCTCGTTCCTTAATAAATCTCTTGTTTTGAAAAAAATCCAATCAGTTGTGTTATTTGGGAAGAAAAAGATCACTGTTCACTCCTGTGGCAGATGCCCCCATACACACAATTCTTTGTAGTCTTCCTCACACACACAAATCCCTCTCTCTGAAGGGGTGGAAGGAGGTAGAAATATAATTTTTTACAAAAAAATAAACAAGAAAAATTAGGTGATGCACACATTAATGATCACCAACTGAGTCTCTCCACCAACTTCAATGTATAGTATACATTTTCTTCTGTCTCCAAGTCTCACGATTGAAAAAAAAAACTGGCGAAGGAAGCGGCAGGGAGAGAGGCACAAACAAGTCTGAGGCTATGTATAGCAATGTATTATGACTTTTTATTACAGCTTCTACCACGAGATGAGGATTGGGAGAGAAAAAAAAGTAACACAGACCAAGAGAGGGAAAATAGTTTAGTTGGAAATCTATATATTCTGTTATTATTATTTATTTTTTTTAGTCTCAAATGTTCTTTTCCCCTTTACACAATGTGGTAGGTATGCGCACGGGGAGAGTTGAACTTCAAAACTGAACCGCCTTTACAGCTTGAAGAGGGAAGAAGTGAAGACGAGGGGAAATGCAGGAGGCACATTTGTAGTCTCTCTCTCTGTCTCTCACTGTCTCTCTCTCTCTGTCTCTCCGTCTCTCACTCTTTCTCTCTCTTTACTCCTCTCTCGGGATCCTGTTATCTTTGGCGATAAATACTTGTACTTATGAAAAAAGACGAACTGCCACTTTACCGTATGAACCAGAAAGTTTTCTGAGGCTTTGGGCTTTTCCAAGGAAGCAAGTCACACTCTGGGCATACAGCAAATTCAATATATTTCTCTCTCTCGTCTCTCTCTCTTTCTCCTTGCTCACACAAGTAACTTGTCAACCTTTAATGTAAATGGTTATGCAAATGATTTAATGATATTACACTCACACACTCCCCAACAGATTTACACCCAACTCGCACTCCTGTTTTCTCCCTTTCTCCTTTCTCTGTTTGTCTCTCTCTCTCTCTCCTTTCTTTCGCTCCAACACCAAATCAACAGACTTCTGTCTCTGTCTCTCCTTCTCCACTATCTCCACAATTTCTCTGACAACTGGGAAGTAAAGTAAGTAGAAAAGTCAGGGGTAAAAACTCATTAAAATCCTACCAGACGCCTACTATACTCACTGAATTTGATAAAGACAAGCAAGAGGAAAAGTTTCCAAAAAGGAATTAAATTGTAGATATTATTATTTTCCTCTCTCTCTCTCTCTCTGTTCTGTACAAAGACCCCAGGATTTTTTTTAAAGATTTTTTTTAAACAAAGAGGAGAGTCCAAGAGAAAAAAATAAGGATTTTTGCTAAGGAAACTGAGGATGAAGCCTCTCTCAGAGCTTCTGTTTGTGGTAGCACTCCCCACCAACTAATGCGTATTAATACTCACGTACTTGGGAGTTTATAATGGGAACAGTCACTGTTCCTTCTGGTATAGTGTTTAACAAGAGGGGCTACTACTACTCCTTGCCATCAACTCACTTTTTTTTGGGGTAATGGACACACACTTTACTTCGTTTATATATATATCGACGGTTTATAGCTGTCATTCCCTCTCACAAACACTTTTTATTTTATTTTGTTGAGAAAATAGGGAAATGTGAGAAGTGGGAAAAGGAGATGAGGAGGTACATTTTTTTTATAATACTATATCTCTCTATATGTTATATATGTACAGTATTACATTCCTCCTTCATCCCCCACTCAAGTTCCTCTTATACATACAAGCCTTTCTACTACTGCCCCTCCGCAATTTTCTATAGTTTGTTCATTTTTAGAGTAAAAAAAAATACTCAAGTATTTGAGGGGGACGACTTTAGGTACTTACAAAAATACATGCACACTCATAGAGCTCACATGTGACCAAAAGTGCGTACTCTTGGATACAAAGAGCATACTGCACAAGATTGAAATAGCATGTATCCCTCCAGACATTTGTTTTTTCTCTGTACTTCCCCGTGTACTGCATATTACCTCCAGGGTTCAAGCACACTTTTCTACATTCTCTAGGCTACAGGCCAAGTACTAAGGTGTACAAAGGAGAGAAGGAAGAGGAGAGAGAGAGAAATAAACCATTCATGTATACTTTTGCTTATATGAATGCTCCTCGTAATGATGTGGGAGAGGGGAAGAAACAAATCAAATTCCACAAGTCTTCCCAGAAACATTGACACACATGGGGAAGGTGTGCGGATGATGATGATGATGCTGGTGGTGGTTCAGGCCACGAGTCAAAGCAGCTTGGCAGGAGTGGGGGCAGTCAGAGCCTTACATACCAATGCATAGGTGGTATGACTACCGTATCAGTAGGAGACGTGTTGCATTCAAAAAAAAATTATCGAGGGAGAAGAGAGAGAGAGGGCGAAACGGGAAAAGTGAAGGAAAAACCACAGGAAGAGATATTACGAGAAAATGATGAAGAGCAAATGAAAAGTGAGTTTGAGAAGTACGAGGAAGAACGAAAGCGAGAGAAAAAGTAGACTAGCTAGAGAAGGAGACTGACAAATTGCAAGGGAAAGATAGACAAAGTGAGAGAAAGAGAGAGAGAGAAAGAGGCACAAAGAGGAAAAAAGAAGGCAAGAGAGCCAACGTGGAATATAGAAAGAGAGAGAAAGAGGAATATAGAGCGAAAGAGAGCGAAAGAGAGACATCAAGTGAGAGATAAATGCAGAGGGATGACAAAGACAGACAAACAGAGAAATACACAGGGAAACAGAGGAATATGGAGACCGGCAAAAAATCAAGGGACAAAGAAAAATATAGGGAAAAAGAGTTACAAAAAAAATTGAAGAGAGTGAAAAGAAGAAGAAAATAAGGAGATTAAGAAATACAGTAGAATTCGTCGAAAATGAAGAAATTGCGGGACAGAGAGAAAGAGAGGGAAATAGGAGGAAAGAGAGTCCAAGAGAGAGAAAGAGAGGGAAAAAGAGAAAAAAGACAGGGAAAGAAAGAGAGAGAAAGAGAGGGAAAAAGAGAAGAAAGACAGGGAAAGAAAGAGAGAGAAAGAGAGAGAAAGAGAGAGAAAGAGAGAGAAAGATAGAGAGAAAGAGAGAGCCAGACAGGACAACAAGATTACAAAAGAGAAACAGAGAGAGAAATCGAGAGAAATGAGACAACAACAAAGGCACAAAGGCAGAATGCGAGGGTGAAAGAGAAAGAGGAAAATGTAACGAGAGAGAAAAAGAGGGAACTGGAGAAAAAGAAGGAACAAGAGGTAAAAAAGAGGGGAAGAGGGGAAGAGAGGAGAAAAGTGAAAAAGAGTAAAAGAGGAGAATGAGGAGAAGGGAGAGAGAGGAAGAGAGATAGAAGAGGATGGGAGAGGTGAAATACATTATTTTCCACAGATTATGACTACTCCTACTTTCTTAAGTTTTATCACTCTCCTCTGAAACTAGATCCCCACCATGACTCATCCGCTCAAAGAGAATCCTGTGTGTAGGTAATTACAAGGAATTTCAAAAAACTTATCCTACCTTTTATACCTTGTGCTATCAGAATGCACGGACACAAACGCATATACACAATGATGATCATGAGTTTCCCACCCAATTTCTCCTCTTCCTCCTTCTCCTCCCCCTCCTCCTCCACCTCTTCATCTGCCTACAGAGTGTGAAGCAACGGATTTTATAGGGGGGAAAAATTCCCTTGAAAAAAAGAAGAAGTAGAAAGTACCCTTACAATATAATCAGCCCGCCACTGATGCGCTAAGGCAAGGCATGGAAGCTGACAGCTGCAACTGAGGATTTTTATAATAATAATCCTAATCATAATAATATTGTGCTGCAAAAAATATAATATACGTATTATGCTTCAAGTGAGCAACAAGGGCAGGGTGAACGATTCTTCCCTTGTTCTTCTTGATACCTCCTGTACACCTAAACACACGTCCATCTGCTTTTTTTCTTCTTTTTTTCCCTCCCATTTTTTCACCCTTCCCGCTCCTCAATGGCGATATGATGCAATTTTTCTCTGCAAGACACCAACCTTGTAATTACTATTACTGTAAGTGCACCCATCTCATCACCCATTTGGTTGTGTTACCCACTTTTACCTTTACTAATAACAACCCGAGCAAGTCCATGGATGAGGTAAGAGGTACAAATTCCGTAGACTTTATGGTCAAACAGCTTAACAGTCATACATTGTGGTCAATGCATTCTTCTATTAAATCTGTTTTATCCATCTAGAATTATTTGCCTAAAAAAAACCGTATTGGCAAACATTTTAGAATTTTGCCACAAAAAAAAACAAAACAATGCCAACTATGAATGGTGTAAGAAGAATGAAGAATGAAGAAGAAGAAGAAAAAAAACAATATGCCAGTCATTTGCCATTAATGGGAAGGGTTAAAAAAAGGTGTAATAGCAAATTGCAAAAGTTCAATATCACAGAAAGAAGGAGGAAGCGTGTAAAGTGGTACCTCGACCAGAATTTAACCCTTTATTGCTTCCTCCGTACAAGATGCATACCACCCAAAAATGCATTAGGTGTAACTTGTAGTTACATGGTACCAATAAGTAATAATACGTTTGCAGGTGTAGCCCAATATTTTATGAGATGTGCCAAAAAGTTGTCTCTCATCCTGACAATTTGCCTCTCTTTGCAAATTTTTACACACATTCTTTTACCTTGCATACACATTATCTACACCTTTAAAATAATTTTTTTCTCTCTTCTACCTCCCCCCCTCAACCCCTTCCATTATCAAAAGTTGAGCAAATCATAATAAAGAACAACAATAACACATTAACCACACAATCATAATGATGATAATACAATGATGAACCCCAACAGGGAGATTGAGAGCCTTCAAAAAGGCGGATCAAATAAGCTTGTTGACTCATTGAACCTTCTCTTCCCTCTTCATATCTAATTTTTTCACCAGTTGTTGTTTTTATTATTGCATTTTTTTTATAAATATTTTGAAAGGAAAGTAATGGAAATTAATTGACCACCAAACCCTTCTTCTTGAGTGGCAAGTGTCTAGTTCGTGTGCACAAAAAACATGGACTTAAATAGTTAAATACGTATACATACATTTGAAAAGTGAAAAAAAAAAGTGATCACCTACACTTTCATTAGTTCTTACGTACAATACATACTGTAAAATGCATGGTGAATGGGACGATGGAAAAAAATATTTGCAAAAATCGTGGGAATTCCTATCCTCCACCAAATACTAGGTGCTATCAGTTATAAGGCTCTCTTTGCGAACGTGCTGTAATCGCCGGAGTAATGAAGGTATAGCAAAAATAATACATGGACTAATGGTGTCCGAGAGAAGTGAAACTCATTGAGAGTGGAAGTACAACCCTTACTTTCTTGCACTGCCCAGCACACCTCAAGACCTGTTGCTTCCACTGAATATTATTTTACGCAGACTTTAAGACTACTACTATTTTGCATAAAAGGCTCCATATAAATAATCGCTATGTGTTGGCATTACAATAGCCCTTCTGATTAAGATCCAGGCAAAAGAATGGCCAGTATGACAAGTTCCATTCAACATTTGCATATCCGGCAAAGTTGTTTTCCCTCCCTTTCCCTCTCACTCACTTTGCCTCTGTCTACCTGTCTCTCCTTTTCTCTCTCTCTTTCTTATTTCTCTCCCTCTCTTTCTTATTTCTCTCCCTCTCTTTCTTATTTCTCTCCATTTTTTCTTCTCTCTATCTTTCTTTCTTCTCTCTCTCTCTCTCTCTCTCTCTCTCTTTCTT